>WEDG01004069.1:0-122952 GCA_017591395.1 Schistocephalus solidus | reverse complement strand
TTGTTATTGCTTCGTTCCAGTTACGTATTGCTGTTAGGTCTTTGAAGCTGGTTTAAAGATTACCCTGATAAAATTTTGTTCTCGCTTGAGTGCTTGTTGAAGGTTACTCGGATAACTTAAGCGACCTGCATTATGTTACTTCCTCGGTAGCCATCCGTTTCACTGCAAATCGTGCGTTGTATCGAGTGGCTTTGAGGGAACTTTCGGGACCGCCAAAAAACCATCATTACTAAAATAAATGTACTTCGTTAAATACTCAGGAAGACCTTCAAATAATGGCAGTGATTGCAAACGTGGCCCGAGGGTTAGCGTCTTGAGTTTGGTGTAGAGAATGGAGCTGTCCTCCATTGGTGTCCAACTACCACCCAAACGACAGCGTGTGGGCATATTACCTGAAGGATGTTTGCATCAAATTACCTTCAAAATAGGAAGTCTATACTCACTGTTTTATAACCGTAATGAGTGAGGGATCTTAAAGCATTTCACGCCAAAGCTCACTTAAATTTTAAGTAGTAGCGATTTGCAGGTGATTTCAGCCTTCCTGAAGTGACGATTTCTTCGGGTCCCGTCGGATCCCTTCGGGTCTGCTACCAGTTCGAGGTCTTACTCGAGGTCGCTGCTGAGGTCTGCTCGTGCTCTTACATTTTGTAACGTTGGGAAGTGGTAGTGGTCCTAAGACTGCGTACAAGAAGGACCAGTGAGGAGGATGATTCCTACCAGACACATTCTCAATGGGCAGCCCTTTTCAATTGTTGAGGGCAACAGAAGGACCTCGGTGTTCTAATACACTCCTCACTTAAACCATCTTCACAGTGTTTAAAGGCAGCAAAACGCGCTACACAGGGTCTTATTTGCGCTCAGACGTGGGTTTGTGCAGATTGATAAGGAACTCTTCCGAAAAACCTACGGGAGTATTTGTTCGATCTCACTTGGAATATGCCATCCAGGCCTGGCGTCAGTGGTTTAAGAAGGATTATCTCAGCTGGAACGAGTGCAGGCGAGAACTACGAGATGGTCAAGAATCTTAGTAATCTTCCTTACGAAGACCAGACTGGTTGAACTTGATTTTTCCTCTAAATTACAGGCAACTACGCGGTGACCTCATACAAAACCTACCGGATTGTCAGAGGCCTGAGTGTGCTAGAATTTGCTGCAGATTCTTCGAGGTGGCTGGGACAGAACATCTGCAGGGTCATCCCTTTGAAACTGCAGAGGAAGTTTGTCCACACGGAAGTCCGATCGGAACGCCTTTTCGCAGGGGTCGTTTGGAGCATGGAACGGACTCCCTGAGGATGTTGATCCTTTCAGAAAGCTGATGCATTTAAATTTAAACTAGATGCTCATTTTCTGAGAGACTATTGTCAATATCATGAAGATTGTGTAGCGGTGGCGGGTTGCGCCTGGCCCACACATATCGATGACTACATTTTCGTTTGTCAGATATATCACTGTAAAGCATTTATACTAATGACATTTTTGCGGACGGATATAGAGCTCAGGGCGAAAAGCCTACTCCTCAATAAAGTGACTAAAGGGTGACATAACGGCATGTGAACTCAGGTTGGTGACTTCCTACCGAGGATGATCATCCTTGATCTAATCTTCTGCAGGGTCGCCTGCCTGTGACAGTGTAAATCACTTTAGACCCACTTTGGAGCTCAGGCCATGAAATCGTTGTTTTCTATGCACCACAATTTGAAACCGATGAAACTTTTACCAAAATATAGCATAACATTTGGTTTCCGATTAGCACTATCAGCACAAGTATCGCGTACATCTTAACGCTATCTACGACTGGTATGAATTCTTTCGATGTCAGGAGTGTGAACACCTGTACCGGTGTGCGGTCGCAGTTTTGATCCTGCCCATTTCTCGTTTGTTCGCAGAGTTTAATTAATGTCGATGAGGGTTTATCCTCCTTTATCTTTTTCGCCGTAGTTGGCGTAAACTTTTCGTGGATTCCACGATTTTGAAAAAGGACTTTTTCGTTCTGTGTCGATTCGCCGTATTTTTGAGCGAGGCTTAGAAGCTATCCGAAGAGAAAAGCTGGCTAGCCGATGAGATCAAATATGTCAAATCACGCGCAATAAGAACCCAAAGCAAAACAACGCATCCCGTCCATCTAGACGCCAATGGCAATCTATAGTCGATGACGAATTGATGGCTGATAGTTTCATCGTGTTCTTTACGGAACATTTATTGAGATTTGGCCGCTAACCTTCTGAAAATCAAAGGAATGGACGCGCCGTCCTCTAAACCATGAATATTACCCTCGGGACGTAACCGTAGCCATTCGACGTTTTCGTCAATCTCATGAGTCCTGGGCCAGATGGCGTACCGATATAAGAATTGATAAAGAGGCGGATACATATTATGTTTCCCGTCTCTTTTGTGTAAGATATGTAATCTAGCTCTGGAAAGTGAAACCTTTCCCAGGGTGTGAAAGAATCGCTTCGTTCTACCTATCTCCGAATACAGCCAATCTAGGTCATTTGAAGAATTTCGGCCAATCAACACACACTATCAAGAAGCTTCGAAAATCGAAGACCTTGATCAAAGATAAGATGATGTATCCATTCAACCGGGAATAACCTACGGAGTGCAGCCCAGCATGGGGTTCCTCAAAACAAGGTCATGTGAGTATCTGTCAGCTATCTTTCTTTGATCACGTTCTGCAATCTATGGACCAATGGTTGTGCACTAAATAGTTCATTTTGATTTTACTAAGGCCTTTGATCATGTTGACCATGCCCTTCCCTCTCCTGAAACTCTCCTCTTTCGGTTAATGTGGTGAAACGCAGGCTTTATATCTTCTTACCTGAGCTCTCGCACACAACATGTTAAGATCTCCAATGTAATATCAGACCCCACTTGTGAGAAGTGAATTTAATTCAGGTCAGTGTGCTTCGCACTTTCGCTCATATTTTGCTTTTTGTCAATAAGTTCAGTTGAGTTCAGTTTTATAAAAGGGAAATACAGGTGGACAGCACGAGCTCCCTGTGATGTCAATGACGCTGTAATAAGGCAGACATAGTAATGGACTCATGGACAATGGGTTGTCTCCCCGTAACACTACAGGACATCGAGACAAACAATTATAAAATAATATTACTCAACAATATGGAGTAGTATTATGTTATATAGCGCGAAAGAAAATTGTGGGTGGGAATCTGTTTCACGAAATGCGCGCTACGTTCTGATGTCGTGAATTGGTACTTATGGCTTCTGTACTGGTCGAAACTTCCGCTTAAAGTGTCAACGGATGAGGGACTTATGATGATGTCGGCCGGCAGAGCATCCAGGCCTATAATCACTCTGTTGGGAGAAGAACCTTCTTATGGCGAGTCTTGCACCTGTTACACGTAGTTTAATACGATCATAAAAGTAGTGGTGAGTGGCCCAGCTCAAAGAAGTCGCCAGATGCAAAGGCAGCAATCCTGACCCCGCAGCATGCGAGAAGCGTATTAGGTCACCACGTAGCTGTCTATGGTCAGAGGAAACAGATCAAGATTGGACAATCGTGTCTCGTAAGGCAGGAAGCTTTTGACCTGTGAACAAGCTTGGTTTGCACGTCTTTGGACCTTCTCAAGGGTGTTGTGGCCTGACAGATCATGGATCTCCAGGCTTGTATGGCAAATTCCAATTGTGGTCGCACGAACATCCTGAAAACCTTATTAAGCACTCTTTGTCGAACTTTGAAAACGCTCGCTTAATTAGATACAAGCGAATGGACAGATTTTGCTACTTTTGAGCAATGGAACGATAGGCTTCAGTGAGGGGCGTGATCCAAACTCCTAGATCTTTCCCTAGCCTCTACCCTCTAGTGAAGTAGTCGTCTTAGATAGTAAAATTATCTGGTGCTGGAGCTGGTTCTGCCGAATCGCAGAATCTTGCACTTGGTAGCATTGAATGGGAAGAGCCAAGGTGTGCGACCATTTCTCGAGTCGATGCAAGGTCGCTGCAGATTTTCTTCATCAACTGCGTTGTGGATGACCTTTCAAAGCTTTATATCGTCAGCAAACCTGGCGGTGTCACAGTCCAACCCAGTTACGCAGTCATTAATGTATATAAGGAAGAGGATAGGACCAAGGATGGAGCCCTGAGGAACCCTCTCAACCGCCACCTCCGCTGATTGTTGATCGCCAAGACGGACAATCTGAGATCGTCAATCAATATGTTTTAATCCGCTTCAAAAGCTTGCCTTACCCCAATACGATTGAGTTTGGCCCATAGGAGACGCTGGTGAGGCGCGCTATCAAAGGCCTTCTTGAAGTCTATGGCCTATACTGCGTGCACCGCTGATAACGCTGGGCGAATCTACCACCCGGAGTCGCGGGCATGACAGTAGAGAGCAGATTGGTTGACAGGACCTGCTCTGCGGAATCGTGCTGCACGCAGAGACGGGTGCATGCAAGACTGCGTCGTTCGCGTGTGATGATTCGCTCCCATCATGCAACGCACGAGGAATTGGACATGTATCGGCGTGTTATCAGGCCCGGCTGCCACTTTGCGGCATCCGAAATCCGGGCGGTCTGTGCGATCCGGATGGCAATCTGCCTGCAGTGGACGCGGAAGTGGAGCACAGCGGTTTCTGCTAACGGCGCGGCTCAGCTCGCTGACAACTGCCGGTATTACATCAGGACCTCGTGATCTGGTTTCGTCAGCGCTGCACGTAGTTCACTGCAGGGAACGACGGATTGCTGTTGCGGACCTTACTGGAGTCGGTGTCATGGGATGCTTCTGCACTATAATTATCAGCGGTTCGGTCGAAGCCTCTCGTAAAACCGACTGAAAATACACAGATAGATGCTCAGCCTTTTCACTCGTCGCTTACGAGTTCAGACACTTCATGCGATTTTAGCAAAGGGTGGGGTTTTCGAGTGCCTGCCTTTTTGGTTGAAAGAGGCTTCCGGGTTTTCTGCTGCACGGTTTTATCAAGTTACTCTTGAAAACTTTGGCGGAGCTTTATACCAGTGACCTTTTTACCCTGTTCCTCTGCGTTTGGTACGTCGCGGCATTCAGCGGGTCTTTTCGTAGATAAAATTTCCACAGCTTTTGTTTTGCAGTTTCACTTCATCTTCAGTTTTGGTCAGTAAGCACTTGGGGGCTGTTGGTGACCTTTTTCCGGAATAAAGTAGTTGGTCCTTAAGCACAGCAACCAATCCCCGAGAATGTTTCATTTCAATCAATAGCGCAATTAATTTTCATTTTGGTAAAGTGTCAAGCCATAGGTTTCGATTTGACTGTGATGCTTCGATCGGGGCATAGAATAGTGATATTCCCATTGTGGGACTACGTGATAGCTTTGCTCGGTGGTGGAGACGGTTCACGACATCCGCTGTCAGGCGCCTTTAATACAAGGTCAAACAATTGGTTTGTTGCCCCTCGCGTATTATGGTCGGAGACATGACGTGTTGATTTGGAGCGTTTCGACGTCTGGATGCGGTGATCGAAGTTTAATTCCGAGGCTGGTGCCGAGCTCAGATTCCAATCGATATTCGGAACATTAAAGTCGCCCAATCATGACTTGGATCGGTAGTGACGATTCATCTATCAGTCTACTGTCGACTGTGGATCGTTTGGTGGTCGGTAGACCGTTAGGATCTCAAGTGCTTGACCCTGGCGTTGATGGTGGGCCAGATGAAGCAGTTTCGCACGCGCTTTTCGCCTACGACACTGAGCGAGCCATATCTGACATAATTCAGACACCCACCATGACGTCCTGCTCTATCGCTTTCTGAATAACTGATAACCGGGGATAACAACTTCGATCGTACACCTTCGCGGAGGTCAGACCACGTTTCAATTATGGGATGATATCTGTGAAGTTTGGCACGTATATCTTAAAGCTCATCGTTAATTTAGAGGGTAGGCTTTGGACATTGGTATATATGCATTTTCGTTTATTTGTGTGATTTGTAAAGCCAGCTAATAGTCCTTCTTAATTTGTGGCAGCTGGACCGACATTCGCAGAGGATGTGTCCATATTCAAAGAGGCTTTAACATATTTCCACAATAGAACTTTTCATTTTGTGTATATTTTTCGCATTGGATTAGTTGCCCGACCAGTGAGGACTTTTTGGTAGAATGAAGGGCGTCCTCCCTGAAAGAGTTTCGGAATGAGTAGAGCCCTTGTATGCAGCCGACGAGATCGCGACATGTTTGATCAGTAAAAATGATCTTAACTTCGCCCGAATGGTAGCTGCGCATGGCGCTCTTCGCACATAAAGCTCCGTTGGGAGGTTTGTGGGCGACGACCATCAGCGACGCTATAAGGCAGATCAAGATGATCTAAATATGCCTGTTGGATCTGGGCATATTATGGTACAACGGTCTTGAATCTGGAAGCATTGCGCCATGATTGTCTTAAAACGCAGAACTACCGGTTTTATCCTCCGGGAAATTTTAAACTGGTTGATATAAAGACTCCGTATATATAAAATTATGTAGGGTCATGGATACTGCTCGTTATCTATAGCCTTCTGCATGGTGAATGGAAAGAAATAGAATCGGTCGAGGCTGCTAAATGAGAGTTTCGTCGTTTGGAACACCGTATAGCTGTATCACACGCTGTGGACTTTGATGATCATATGGTTTCGCCGGGCAGAAAGGGACTTTCGCGTTATTTCTAAAGTGTACTGCTAATCTCCGCCTTAGGCGCGATCCCCATGGCGCAGTAGCATCGCAAGGTCTTTTTATTCTTCCATTAGCTCGCGCAGTTAAATATTGTCGATTCTTTTTCTGTAAAAGCGCCATAGCCGTATTGAATAAACTACCCTAGAATAAAAATCACCGCAAATTTATTCTTTCAGAAGACTATTTGGCGGCATACGCGTACTTTTCGATAAATTCTCATCCGGGCCCGATTACATTTGTATAGGGAAGCGGAGTACAAGCTAAGACAAAAATCAATAAGTTTATCTCGTCATACCGGTGAGTCGTGTTAAAGGGAGGGGTGGCAATAGAGACAGATGGTCAAGCTGCAGTGAGGTTTTGAGGTCGTTCATGAAAGGGGGGGGGAGGGGGAGGAAGAGGCAAACGACCTGGACTGCGTACAATTAAGCCGTCCGTTGGCCATGCTAAGCGCAGGCTTGTAGGAGGTTCTTTTTCGTGCGTAAAAGACCGGTTTTCTCAACCGGATGGCGGTGGCTTCTGCTGTTGCTAGCAGCCGCTGACCCGAATGTAGTAGGATAGTTTGGAAGCACTTTATAAATCACACGGAAGGTTTCGTTAGGGTCCACACGGTTGCCGGAATCCACCAGGTGTGCGAGAATAGCGCTGTTTTATGCTTTTAACTTCGCCTTTTTCCCAGCCATGCCGGGAGGTGTTCCTTTATTCTTTGCTAGGCGCCAACTCATACAGCCAAAAGTGCGCGTATGTTCGCAAACTAGTCTTCTGAATCGCTGATGGGGAATTTATTCTTTGTTTTAAGATAACTTATTACTAGTTTTTCTGCATTTAGAACAGCTTGCAGAATTCTGGGTGCCGGCATGGTAAAAACTTTTCCAGTTCGACGGAGTGCACGGCAGCTGAACCCGATCCCAGGTCTAACCTTGGGGGCTATGGCACCGTCTCTACAGCCTGCACATGTTGTCTTCTTCGGCAGACAGCGAGCAACCGTCCACGGATGCACTCTTGCCTGAAGCAGAATCGGTTCCTAAAAAGACCGAGGGCTGCAACAAAGTGAACTTTTAGCCTTCCCTGGTCACGAACTGTTATCATCCCACAGACAGCGGTTTCTCTCCTGAATAACATAAAGATAGGAAAAACACTTATTATGATGTATATTCGGGAGTTTTTCTGCCAGCCGGATCCCCACTGAATATTCCGTCTGATAATGCCTGTAAAGCCGGCATTAAATACAACTATTATTATTATTATAATTATCCTAGAGACTTCGTAGAAGACTATTGGTATTCATATACAGAGCAATGGAAACCATTATATCAACTTGTCTAGGCTGCAAAATATGTCATATGAGTACTGCACGTTATCAAGGGACGGTTGTCGAGTTCAGGAAAACCGCTCTGGTTATGTCTTGAAAAACTTTGTTTGATCTCGCTTGGAATATGGATAGTGGTGTGGCAGCCATGACTGGCAGTTCACAAAAGGTCGAACAATGCGGCTAGTGACAGTTTTCAAATGTATATATTATCTACAAAGACGAAGATCCTTAATTTATTCCTTTGATTACAAGTGCAAATAGGTACTATGGCCTCACTTAAAAAGACAGTGTATGGGCTTAAACTAGGACTGCATCTTGATAACATGTTTCAGTGGTGCCTTTCGTTCCATCTTCGTGGACAATGAAATGAAGCTGCACTCAAATGATCCACTAAACCTTCACTCTGAATTCTTCGTGCAACGTGTGTTTAACTAGTGAAATGACCTCCCGCGGATAGTTGTAGAGACGATGTCCCTACAATTGTTCAAGAAACGCTTAGATGAACATATGTGAACCTTTTTTCCCTTGATGCTCTGAACCTGAATCAAATACAACGTTCATTTCAAAAAGGGGTTTGTTTAAAAACAATTCTACTTAAATACTATCTTAATATTAGCCATATTTCAGGATTCGTGTATAGTTTATGCATCACACCGGCATGTAAACAATAAGAGTTTCGAAGGTTTTGTTCATAACCCTCATCAACTAACTTAAAAGTATCAATAGTGATGGTTATGAAATTAAACACCAGGCCAATGGTATTGCTACAATACGCAGTACGTTCTGAGCTTAAAGAAAGACTTAACAATAAAAACCCTTTTGTAAAATATCTGAACCTAAAATGGCCTCTTATATTGTATAATATTGATTTGTTATACATTTTTCTGGAAAAACGTGGTTTCCTAACAGACAAGGGTAGGCATGAAATGGGTTGAAACACGTACGATGGTAGGTTCCTAGTCAAATAGAGTGATAAAACCACGTAAAATAAGCTAAGCAGAAGCCCCAGACGTGGCAGAATCGATGATATTATTCACGGAAGCAAGTGCTTATATGACGGTCAACCGCAACCTGAAATGGCCCTTGTATCAAGAGTATAGCGCCGCGATAACGGGGTGATGTCCCTTTTTCGCTATATGTATATCTAGACTATGGCGGTTTTATCCGGCCGATGTATATCGAGCGGATGTCCAATTTTCGATAAACTCAGAAAATGGCGGCAGCTTGACGTACAGCATAACGAGCGATTCCTTTAATTAACTAGATACCGCTGCCACCCTTAATCCATTCTTAGTTTCGTTTCTTTCCCCTTAATTTACTTTTTTACCCACTTATAATCGTTTAATTTGAACGACTAAATTATAGTTATCGGACCGAACTACCGACAGACGCTCAAGTGGCCCACTTTCCCATGTAGCAAATGTGTAATGCAAAAGCTTGCATTATAATAAAAGGTTGTTGTAAAAAATAAGAAACGAAATATATACAACTGCTGAAGGAATTGTGTCACAGTTCATAGGAGTTGTCGAGCCAATCCATCAGCTAAGGTACTTCTGGCTCCATTGGGTCCTCGGACGATGGTCTGCATATGCATTCTGCAGTTGATACATAATAAATAATTAATTTTTGAGATACACTTACCGTTGGTTTGCGTTGCACTTCTTTGTTTCTGTACGCGCTTGGCCAGTGTCTAGTGACCGTTTTAGTCGTTTTGTAACGGTTGACTACAGGTCAGCTAAGGTCGCTTTGCCATCGTTATTCCATGCTGCAAACATCTCTGTTCTATATAGCATAGATAAACATAATGAAGCATACCCTTTATCCCATCGTATACCTTCGAACCTTGATTATTTTTTCTCCATTTAAAGTTGAAATGTAGAACTGTGTAATCCACAAATAAGGCATAAAATACGCACTTGAAAAATTCATCAATTGTTCGTCTGCCAAGGTACCTGATTAAGTGACCTTATGTTATTAATCATGAAATAATGAGTTGCCTACCAGTTTACTTCGGAAGCAAATGTCTTCTTAAACTGCAGAGGAAGTTTGTCCACACGGAAGTCCGTCGGAATGCCTTTTCGCATAGGGTCGTTGGAGCATGGAACGGACTCCCTGACGAGGTGGTTCTTTCAGAAACTGTTGACACATTTAAATTCAAACTAGATACTCATTTTCTGAGAAACTATTGTCAATATAATGAAGATTGTGTAAACAGTGGCAGGTTGCGCCTGGCCCACATATCGATGACCCTACATTTTTCATTTGTCAGATATATCACTGTAAACGTTTGTACTATTGACATTTTTGCATGTGAATAGGGAGCTCAAGGGCGAAAGCCTACTTCCCTCAATAAAGTGACTTAAGTGACTTATCTCTCGTTTATTGCTTTAAAATCTGGTGTCGACCGCACAGACTGAACTACTGAATTCACTGGCAGTCCAGTGGTTATGGCGGCAGTGGATTAGGACGGTTGATTATACGTTGACTCAAGCTCCTTTATAATGGTGAATACACGCAATATGTTGGTTAAGAGAACTGTTGGGGTCTTTGCTATCCTAGTCATACAAAGCAGATCAGAATGATAACCTCTCCATTTTTCAAACGCTCAGTCAATGCTGGCCCCAGTAAATAGAAGGAAAATGTAAGTCGAGTTATCAAAATGGCTAACCTTCAGGATGTGGTTGATCTCCCGATGGGATTTTGTCGAAAGATCTGTTAGCAAACTCTTGGTTTAGTAGAATTTCCTTCAATTGTGACCAGTATTAGATTGGCCTAACTTACCGGTGGGGATAAGCAGTAAACGTTCAACTCGAGTTCAAAAAACAGCATTGATTGCTAGTCTGCACCGGCGTGTAGAATACCTAGTCGGTTGTGAGTTGGACATCTGGTAGTAGTCTGCAAACCTTCTCCTCCATTCCACATTTTGCAAACTTCTTCCTCGATTTCGTTTTAAAATAAGGGCCCTTAATCGTTTAATTCGTCGTCTTCACGTTCTTTCTGACTGCTGTCTTAACATAATTAGCAATAACTTAACAAATGCACGTAAATATAAATCGATAACAGAAATACAGAGAGAGATATTTGTCCTGTCACGCGTCGCACGCGCATGCCACAATATATTGGCGTGCATAGGCACACGCTCGATGTCGCAACACGGTTAAAGATTGCCAACCAGTCAGGGTCCACATTATGTAAGACGTGTGACCATTGATGTTTCGATGGCTGTAATGGCGAAAATTCGCTATTCGCGATATCGCCTCGATATAACCTTGCTACTAGGGGGTGGCAGGAGTGGTTACAAGACGCAGAAATCGTTATCGCAGACGTGCGGCCTTCGAATTTGGTTTGAAATTGTTGACCTCCGAGGAACTCACACACTCCAAGATTTCGGTCTACTGGACATTGGCGGATTTTAGGTATTAAGCTTTGGATTCTATTTGAAACACTCTTCGTCCTAGTAAGCGTACAGCAGGTCAGCAGCCGAGACGACCAATATCCTCCTGATCACTTCTTGCCAACAGCTCTACGGGATCATCCAATGGCTGAGTTGTTTCGTTTTTTATGCATACAGTTGATCTCGCTAGAAACTTCGCCCCATAACTTTAATGTTTCTCGTTTCAGGGGAATCAAAATATACCCTTCGGGAATTGTGTAAAATGCGTGATACCACCGAGATTTGAACCCAGGTGCCAGTGTGTGGTAAGTTCCGATGATGCTACTTCACTATCGCTGCATGTCAAAGTCGCTGATTTAAAGTTCAGTGATGGAACAAACATAAGTCGTAATATGAATAACTGTAAATCGGGCCTGCTTCTTTAAAATCACCTCCGCTTAAATGAGCCAATAGTTTAATAGGTTGTTTGGATGTAAATTACGAAGAAGATGCGTGTAAGACATGCTTTAAACTCTTTCGAAAAAAATTGTAGATGCACAAGGATATTCAGGGCGTAAAGATACAGATAGAAAGTTGCAGAAACGTCCTCGCGATTTATCAAAAGAAAATAAATTGGTGCAGATGGAACTTGCAGAAATTTAGAATTTAGAATTTATATTTGGTTAGCGCCGGGAAGGCACCGTCAAAACAAACAGTAGTACCGTAATAAAATTATGAAAATATGTGCAGATAAAATGTACAAATATGCAATAATGTAGGAAGAACTTGTCCTGTTAGGGCAATAGTTAGCGATGTTTCGAAATTAATTGCGAACTAGAAAATGGAAGCAGAGTTAAATAGGACTCCATTTTTGAATAGATGTTAAAAGAAAAAAAACTACTTAGGAAAATAAGGTAAGAGGTAGAGTAATCTAATACTTCTGGCAGTTCAGAATAAGATAATGAAACGTCAATATGGTTCGTTCTTGATCATTAAGGTTCATAAAAATATCTCGCAAAAAGGCGGCAGTGAACTTAATGCCTCAGCATCTCAGGATCCAGAATTGAATTCTGATGATCGTTAGTATCCAATGAAACGGGAATATTATTAACTGTGTCCAAATGATTTCCATCGTTTGAATGACTGGTCGTATAAGGAGATATCATGGTTTCTGGGGGACTCGAGGTAGAGAAAAATAGTTTCAAGAAGGTCGCTTAAATTCCCGTCGGTCCTTTCTCCGAATCATGGAGAAAGCTGCTTGGAAAAGATAAGGAAAATAAAAGGTTACTTGAATCAGTGTTAAGATAAATGGGCAGTCTTCGCTTGAATGCAGATAGACTAGTTAACGATCTAATTTCAATCGGCAACGTATTCCAAAGAAAGCTATACCTGTGCATATACCGCTTCCTCAGCCATAAAAACCAATTAGGAAGATGACTGCGCATCTACAGGAATCGGCGTGACCGTTAGCCAGTCGCTGTTGCGGTAAAAGGACGAGTGACAGGGACCTCAGAAGCCAAAGCAACGTCCTTGGCCATCCCAACAAGACAGAGGAAGTCAGAGCGTCGGTATTAGTGGGCCGAACCTAAGTATATGCCAAAAAATCGCTCTCGAGGGTCGCAACTGACCAAAGAGACTATTAAACAGAGAACTAGGCGTCATCTCTGTCTTGCTCAGCCTCCCGAAATCAGAAGAGAATGACAACCGGAATAACCATCATAAAATCTCTGAAAATAAGACAAAACACAGGACCCTCGAGTGGATCGCAACAAATGCATGGCCATCAAACGCATGCCTTAATCTACTTCCGACACACCAAGGGTAAGAAAACATAAATGCATACAATTTTCCAACAGTATCTCAAATCTCTCCCTAAGGGGGAAGAGAAATTCACAGTGCGAAAGGCCGTCTGTATGGGCCAAATAAGAGACTCAATGGAAGAATCAGACCAACCAAGACCGCTGAAAATTGTCTTTCAGAATGGGTAAGAAGTCGGGGTTTTGCTGAGCAGGAAACCGATGCTCCGAAACTCACATAGAGATGTTTTTCAGCCTTCTTTTTCCCATAGAGTGGGAGAAAGGGAGAGTGCTCAAAACAGAGCTCCTGCGGAGATCCAAACTGGTCGAGATTAATTTTCGAGTACTTAAATGGGACATCACACATATACAGGGTTCATTTCTCTGGATAAAGACTATACCCCTAACAGCTTATGTGTGATTGACACCGGTCAGCTGTGATTATTACCGACAGGCTTTTGAATTTAATCCCACCCAATGTACAGACGCCTGCATAACGGAGTTCCTCAATCTAAATTAAGATTTTGGATACTAATACTCAAAGCCTACTCTCAAAAATCGACGGATTCAGATCACTAATTTAAGACTGACGCTTCAATGTCATTTTCATAACGGAAACGAGGCTTTAAACCAAAATTGTCGATAGTGAGAGTTTGGTACAAGTATAACAGCTTTTTTGTTAAGACCGTCAAACTAGACATGGAGATGTGGTATTCATATACGTATGGACAGGAATCTCGGCAGTTGAACCAGTGTACACCATTTATCTCGAATATGAATCCATCTAAACAAAGTTAGAGAAGATTTATTCGCAAAACCTAGAATTCCGGATGATATTCAGAGCACCAAAGAAAAGATTGCAAAGAAAAGGGTAGAACATGACCTCAGTCTTTTCCGAGAATACTCATATTCGATTCTTCGAGATGGCGAATGCGTTACAGTGCACAAAGCATTCCGTTTAGGGAACGCGGATGTTTCACATGAACTATCATGACCAAGGCCTCTCAAAATCATTCTTGAAAATGATGTTCAGGCTTCACGCCTCCTAGAACGGAGAACGGCTCTCCGTAGCTCACACAGGGATGTGTTTTTTCAGCCGGATTACGAACCCAAGGAAAGGTACAAATGAGGATGCTGAGAGCAGAACTGAAGGGGAGGACCGAGCAGGGGGAAAAATGGCTCCAAATAAAGGACGGGGAAATAAAGTGATAAAGAGGTCTATCTTATGGCAGACCCCGTACATAATCAAGGTGGGTTCTCGCCGAGACAAAGAACACTAAATACGATGTACCCAACTGTACAGAGCTCGAATAATAAAAAGAAGGCGCTCCAGAACTCGGATGACGACCACTCATCAGAACTCAGCGTCGGCGGGATGGACACCAGTTCATCTCGGAAAACAATGACAGACTCTAGTATTCAATCGCGCGAAATGCGCAGAAGTCTTTATGGAGGAGTTACCCAGTCTAAATTGAGATGTTTGTATACCAATGCTCAGAGTCTCCTATCGAAAGTAGATGAACTCAAAGCATTAGTATCAGACCGAACCCCCGATATCGTTGCCATTACGGAAACGTAGCTCAAAGCCGAAATCGCGGATAGCGAGGTTTCGATAGATGGATACCAACTTTTTTGAAAAGACCGAGAAAATAGAAAGGGAGGAGGAGTGGCCGTATATGTTAGGACAGGAATCTCGGCAGTCGAACGAGCACACTCTATCTTCCTTGAATATGAATTTCTCTGGATAAAGATTAAAAAGGATTGTTCACAGAACCTACAATTTATGACGATCTACAGACCACCGAACATTCCAAGTGCAGCTGATGAGACCCTCCTCCATTTGCTCAAGGAAGTAGCAAGTCACCAGGAGGTGCTTATTGCTGGAGATTTCAATGCACCTATAGTAGACATGGTAAATCTGACAGTTGATGGTGCACCAACTTCCTTCGGCCACAAGCTAATTGATCTCACTCTCGACCAACCTCTGGTACAGAAGGTTAACATACCAACGAGATTTAGAGGGAACCAGAGAGCAAATTGCCTGGACCTAGTATTTACGAAGGACTTCTCTAGCATTGATGAAGTGTATTCTATTGCATCCCTCGGTAAGAGTGACCTTAGTACGCTGATGTGGGATTTACTCACTTTATTCTCAGCACCAGAATGGAACGGAATGCAAATGAAATATATGGATGGCTGATTTTAACGCGATGAGGGAAGAACTGATGTCTATGAGATGGGATTGTTTGCTTAAAGTGAATCCAGAGGATGACTGGCAATCATTTAAGACAGTCTCACTCGATCTGATTGAACGCTTTTGTCCAGTGAAGGTGCAAAAAAAGAACAGTCGCCCCGCCTGGTTAACAAGAGAACTTAACAGGCAGTTATAATTCAGTATATATAAGGGAGATAGGCAGAGCCTTTGAAAACCCTATTTACAGATAGACGCTAGCAAAACAAGCAAATGTTACATCGCGATAGTCGTTTTAGTACATCGATCATTGCTGTCGACTAAATATATGTTCATCAAGTAAAAATGCATCAAGTCTTCTTTTAAACATTTCAACGCTTTCAGCCTGAACAACTGAGGCTGGCAGTTTGTTCCATTCTTCAATCACCCGTTGGGAAAAGAAGTTGGCCCGCACTTCAAGTTTGGCGTGATTTCTTTTCAGTTTGTATTGGTGACCTCTGAGACTTGTCATGTTTGCCAATTCAAAAAAGTTGGCCATCTGAAGAGCACAATCAACTCCTCTGACCAGCACAATCAACTCCTCAGTTAAAGAAGAAGAATAAAAAATGGAAGGTCAAGTCAAGTCAAGTTTATTAAGGGAAAGATAGGCAAACGCCTTTGAACTCCCTCTTGGTTACAGTATGGCTAAAAGCCTCTGGTATATCATGAAAATGTAAAAAAGTTGGTTTGCATAATAGCGTGCGGAAAATAAGCAGCTGTTGGCTCATCAAAAAGAGTAAACATAAATGTGTACTTGCATATGCCAAGTAGCATGAGTACATGCTATTATTAGTGACGAGATTCTCGTGAGTGAGGCATATGCGACGAGTTTGAGCTAATAAAAAATGCTATAAAAATGGTAGTGTAATATAGAAAGTAGTATTGTCATATAAGAGTGTTATTCAACTGGGACGTGACTAAGAAGATCTGGGGATATTATAGTGTGCACTGCTATACTGGTCCAGGTTTTTCTTAAAAAGCTCAACGGAAGTAGCCATAACAACATCCAGAGGCAGAGCATTCCAAGCGTCGACCGCTCTCTTGGAGAAGAAGAACTTTCGTGTATCCAGTCTGGCCCCAGTTACACGTAGTTTGAGTGGATGCCCTCTCAAGTTCGTGGTTGTTGCTAACTGGAAGAAGTCTCCGGGTGCGAGGCCGCAGCCCTGACCGCACATGATACGGAATGTTTGTATCAGGTCACCTCGTAGCTGCCTGTAACTCAAGGGAAAGAGATTAAGGTTAGCTAATCGGGTTTCATAGGGTAATGAGCCCTGTCCAGTCACAAGTTTGGTTGCACGTCTTTGAACCTTTTCGAGGATATTGAGGTCTTTCGCGTTCCAGGGTCTCCAAGCTTGGATAGCGAACTCCAATTGCGGCCGCACAAAAGTTCGAAAAGACTTTGGCAAAGCAGTCTTCATCAAAGGCACAGAAAGCCCGCTTGACAAGGTACAGGGCTGACATCGCAGACTTGGCTACCTTTGAACAATGCAGCGAGGGTTTAAGGGAGCGTGAGATCCACACTCCCAAGTCCTTCTGCGCGTCAACTTCTTGCAATGGTATACCATTTAGGTAGTAATCCATGAGGTTCGGAGTGCTAGTTCTACCGACTCGTAGAATAGTGCATTTTTTCTCATTGAACGGCAAAAGCCAGTCCTTTGACCATTGTTGAAGTCGGTTTAGGTTTTCCTGCAAATGCTTTACGTCAGCTGCAGTTCTGATGACCCTCCATGGCTTAATGTCATCCCGCAAACATGGCGACATCACAATCCAATCCATTGATGCAGTCGTTGACGTACAAAAATGAACAGAATAGGGCCAAGAACGGAGCCCTGGGGAACTCCACTTTCAACCGCAACCTCCGCCGACTGCTGGTTTACCGACATGGACGGTTTGAGAGCGGCCAAATAAGAAGCTTTTTGATCCATCTGAGGAGATTACCCCTAATGCCTGTTCGGTTGAGTTTGTGTAGGAGTCGCTGGTGAGGGACACTATCAAATGCCTTCTTAAAGTCTATGTAGACTACGTGCAGCGCGCTTCCTTCATCAACTGCTCGCGTCCAATGTTCCAAACAATAGAGCAAGTTCGTTACGCAAGACCTGCCACTTCGAAATCCATGCTGCTCATCAGATAATAATTTATGCTGCTCTAAGAAGCGCATTAGCTCTCGCTTTATTATTTTTTCCATGAGTTTGCAGCAGATTGAGGTGAGGCTAATTGGCCGGTAATTATTTGCGGAGACCTTGCTTCCACCTTTATATAATGGTGTGATTCGTGCAGATTTCCAATCAGCAGATAACGTGCCGGCTTCGAACGAGGTTTGGAAAATCATTGACAACGGTTTGGCCAGTTCCGCAGCGAGTTCCTTTAGTAACTTTGGCGGTATATCATCTGGGCCCGGTGATTTAGACTCATTCAGAGCCAACAGCTCTTTATGAACATTTGCTTCGTCGAAAGATACAGCCTCTATTGTTGGACCCTCATCTAAGTCGTAGTCGGGAGGATTAAATGCGCTTTCGCTCGTAAAGATAGATTTAAAAGAATTCTGAAAGGTGCTCCGCTTTTGCTCCGTCCTCACTAATCTCTAGGTTTTCGCTAGTCCTTGGTAAGGGAACTGGGTCCTTGTTTCGCGTGCTTCTTCTAATGTAATTGTAGAATAACTTCGGATTTTCTACTGCACGGTTCAACAGGTCTTTTTCAAAAATCTTGTCATGTCCTGAGAATAAGCCGTTTAACTTTTGTTCCTTTTGTGCCTTGTATGCGTTTATGAACGCAGGAGTCTCATCAGCGAGTGATTTCTTCCACAACCTCCGCTTTTTTTATTCACTTCTTTTTCAACGTTTGAGTCAGCCACTGGGGTCTTTTATCTAGTCTCTTACGTGAAATCGGGCAGTGGTTGCTGAGGAGAGTATGCAATAACTCACTGAACCATTCCCAATCCTCTGTCACATTGCCGGAAAGAGTTGATTCCCAGTTGATGTTGTTGAGTCGAGTCTTCATTTGATCAAAGTCACCACGCCAAATATTTCTTCTAAATCTGGTGGGCTGTTCAGGCACCGAAAACATTGAGTAGTCCCAGTGAAGTACGACGTGGTCACTCCGACCTAGGGGAGGTAGACTTTGCACCTCATCAATACTATCAAGCGATTTCGTAAACACAAGGTCTAAACAGTTTGACTGCTGTCCCTCCCGCACCCTCGTTGGAAATAAGACGTGCTGAGTGAGGAATGACCTCAGTGTCATGTCCAATAAACGTCGGTCAAAAACTAGTTCTGGACCGCGTGCATATACTGAACTCCAGTCAATGAGTGGTGCATTGAAGTCGCCCATTATTAATACGTCGGATCGAGAGGCGAATCTTTCTAGCTCTTCTAACAGGCGAGCGTCAGCCTCGAAGTCACTTTTTGGTGGTCGGTAGACGGTCAGGACTTCAAGACTGTGTGATCTCGGCACCTTTATAGTAAGCCAAATAGCTTCGAAGCTGCATGCAAACTGTTCTGTTTTTCCGACACTAGGAGTCCGTGTTTTACGTAGGTTACAACGCCTCCTCCCTGACGCCCTTCCCGGTCGCTTCTGAATAGCTGGTAGCCTGGTATAGTTAACTCACGGTCGTCCACGTGGTATTCAGGGAAACAGGGTCAGCAGAGCATCTCAAAGAATTTCGTCATCAAAGAAACGCTGTAAAAAATGATTCGTCAGGCAAGGAAGAACTATGAATCAAGAACTATTCAACAGGCTGAATATAAACCAAAAAGTTTATTCCATTATATCAATAGTCGACTAAAAAAACAAGGACCCAGTAGCAGTAATCATTGATGGGAATGGTGTTGAAGTCGTTGAAAATTGCGACAAGGCCGAGTAATTAGGTCGGTTTTTTTGCCTCCGTATTCACTAGAGAACCGGAACTTCAGCTTGACCACGTCAACAGTGCTGTTATAGATGCCGGTCCAGTGCTTGAATATATACTCTTCCAGGAACCTCTCGTGGAACGAGTTCTGCGAAATCTGAAAGAAGCGAAGTCATCTGGTCCGGACGATATACCGGCCAAGTTCTTGAAAGAACTGGCCAGCGAACTGTGCAACCAACTAGTGCATATATTTAATTCGTCATTTGAATCATGGAAACTGCCATCCGAATGGAAGGCAACAAATGTATACCCCATATACAAGAGTGGTGCTCGATCTAATGTCAACAATTATCGGCCTGTCAGCCTAACCTCCATTTGCTGTAAAATAATGGAATCAATAATCAAGAAGGCAACCATGAAGTTCCTTGAGGAAAACCAATTACTCTCAGATCTCCAGCATGGCTTCAGATAGAATTGCTCCTGTCTTTCTAGTTTATTACTCTCCACAGAGCAGTGGACTCGTGCACTAGACGAAAATGGTAGGGTTGACGTCATATACACTGATTTCAAGAAGGCGTTTGACAGTTTCCCACACAAACGTCTCATCTACAAATTATCTGAAATTGGCATAAGAGGAATGCTGCTGACATGGATCGCAGACTTTCTTACAGGTAGATTGCAAACTGTGTACGTCGATACCTCGAAGTCATCACCTACTCCGGTTCAAAGTGGTGTCCCCCAAGGCTCGGTATTAGGGCCGATACTCTTCTTAGTGTACATCAACGACTGTGTCGATGACCTGGATTGCAGCGCCATCATGTTTGCATAGGATGTTAAATTGTGGAGGGTCATCAGATCTGATTCCGATAGGCACGCACTTCAACAGGATCTCAACCGTCTTAGCAGCTGGTCTGCTCGTTGGCTCTTAAATTTTAACGTTGGGAAGTGTCTGGTCCTGAGACTGCGTACCAGAAGGACCAGTGAGGAGGATGATTCCTACCAATACATTCTCAATGGGCAGCCCCTTTCAATTGTTGAGGAACAGAAGGACCTCGGTGTTCTAATAAACTCCTCACTTAAACCATCTTCACTGTATTTAAAGGCAGCTAAACGCGCTACACAGGTCTTATTTGCGCTCAGACGTGGATTTGTGCAGATTTATAAGGAACTCTTCCGAAAAACCTACGGGGTATTTGTTCGATCTCACTTGTAATATGCCGTCCAGGCTTGGCGTCCGTGGTTTAAGAAGGATTATCTACAGCTGGAACGAGTGCAGGCCAGAGCTACGAAGATGGTCAAGAATCTTAGTTATCTGCCTTACGAAGCCAGACTGGTTGAACTTGATTTGTTTCCTCTAAATAACAGGCAAATATGTGGTGACCTCATCCAAACCTACCGGATTGTCAGAGGCCGTGAGTGGGCCATAGAAGTTGCTGACTTCTTCGAATTGGCTGGGACGGAACATCTGCGGGGTCATCCCTTTAAACTGCAGAGGAAGTTTGTCCACATGGAGGTCCGTCTAAAGGCCTTTTTGCAGAGGGTCGTTGGAGCATTGAACTGTTGACACATTTAAATTCAAACTCGATACTCATTTTCTGAGAAACTATTGTAAATAAAATGAAGATTATGTAAGCAGTGGCAGCTTGCGCCTGGCCCACACATATCGATGACCCTACATTTTCATTTGTCAGATTTATCACTGTAAACGTTTGTACTATTGAAGTTTTTGCATGTGAATAGGGAGCTCAAGGGCGAAAGCCTACTTCCCTCACTAAAGTGACTTAAAGTGACTTATAACAATTTCATGAGTTCAACGGGCCACGTGGTAGATGCGTTGGACCAACACGGGGGCCACATTAGGGCATGGCATGCGTTATTCAGGTTGCGCTCCCATAACAAATGCCGAACATGGAGGTGTGGTGGCACGCCTAGGGGTGGCTTGGACTTAGGCGACCCGGCCGTGCCAGCCACCTGCGTCCTCTCCCGCCTCCGGTCTTCTTGACACTGTCTTGACACCGGGCTCAGGTGGGGGAGGAGGAGAGAGTGCGGTAGCTGCAGCGCAAGGCTACTATCACTTAAAACTAATTCACTTGCAAGTCACCGTCCCTGCTCCACCCTTCCATGGAGCATACGGTGGACATCGTCGGACAACGACGGTCGAACTATCGGATCCCATTTTTCTTGTATAAATGGACGATTTTGGCGTCCTTCAAATCCTGAGGGACCTATCCTTGGTGTCACATCTTCTGGAAGAGCACTGTGAGCGTATTCATAATTTAGAGACCAATATGCTTGTTAATCGCAGCAGGGATCGCGTCTGTGCTTTCCCGCTGGAGATTTTTGCACAGCCCCTATGGTGTCTTGGAGATAGGGCAGGATATCAAGGTCTGTATTTGTATCTATTTGAGGCAGTTGGCACAGGCACTTGGAGGGCATGCATATCTACCTATACTTCGTTACTTGCCACGTCGGGTCCGGTCATCGGTGGGGGTGTAGATAATGACAATTTGGGCAAAGTTGTCTCCTTGAGGAGGCAGGCGGAGGCTAAGCAGGCAACCATCGATGTCCTGTGGCAGGCAGGGAAAACGTCTCATTATGGTGGTCTGGATGGCAAAGACAACATCGGCATCGCGTTTGTCTGCCTGGGGACGGCCGCTCCAGAATAAGGTGTAAACGGCACCCACATACTCCAGTTATTCTTGCTCGGAAAATTGGGTTTCGCTGAGTGCGGCGATGTTCAGCTTGTAGGGTGCCAGTTTCCCAGTGACTGGCCATGTCCTCCGTTCCAATCGACTTCTCCTCGGATTGCCTAGAAAGGGAATGGACATTCCAGGCTACTAGAATGAGTGGACTCGCAAGAGTACTCCGGATGGTATTGTAGGGGTAAAGAGAAAATATTTGTTATTGTTGTTGTTGTTGTTGTTGGTTTGGGTTTTTCGACCGCGTGATGTGCATTCTGCGGGCCATGGTCTGCTGCAGCTGCCGTGAGACCCAGCATTTGTTTAGACAACCTTTTCTAGCCCCCTCCCCGCGAGGAGGTAAGCAGTGCTGTCCACAAATAGGGCTGTTTGGCCATGCCAGGTGGCTACTTAACTCCACTATGGGTCACGATTTGGGTTAATGAGAGAATGACTGATTCGCCTGGGCTGCCTACGTGATTACTGTCACGCTCTCCGTAGAACTTTTCAACCGTGAGGAGAGAGTTAGGTGAGGGAAGAGGGTGGAAGGTTTTGAGAGTATGGTGAAGGGGAGAGCGAGGGAGGACAGGGGAAGGGAAAATACATACCAGATGTTCAGACACACACAACACTGGAGACCCTCGCCTGGTTTAGCCTGACTGTCGCTGCGGTTTCAGTGGGGCCACTGGGTAGAGCCACAGTTGAGAGTTGGGTACCAGTTAGAAGTGGCCACAGGAGCATTTAACACCTGCATAACACAAATGGAGTGCCCTAATGCTGCCTGTGTGGTGCCTCTCCTAACCAGTACCCCCTACATCCCAAGCGTCCATCCACCAGAGTATAGCAGACTAGAGGCGGGACCGGATGAAGTGGCTGACACAGGTAAAAAGCTCGTCTATGTGTAAGGCACACGCCCAGCTCTCACGCGATGAACCAGATTTTCACAGAATCAGAAAATGGTGATTTGAACCCCAACTGAGTAGGAGGGCCACAGAGCCAACATTAAAAGAAGTCATAATGGGCTGACTCTCCGCCCTTAGATTGTAAGCGAGTTATCCCGTCACTTTTTAGCCTTTTAAGCCAAGAAATTTATACCACCATGACAGGTTAAAAGTGCGTTTTCTCATTTAGAGTGAAGGATATTCACTGAATACCTTGGGACATAGTCCGCACAGTTGATCCCACTCTCTCTCTCTTTTCCCTCTTCCAGGCACCAATCCACTGCCCGAGCTGGTCACCCATTTTATGTGGTAATTGGGTGCAAGTGGTTGGCACGACAAGGATCTACGTTTAGGCGCGCCACCACATCCCCTTCATGTTCGGCATTGATTACGGGTGAACACTCCTAGTAAAACATATTATACACTGATATGACCTCCATGTTGGTCTATCTTATCTACCACATGGCCCGTTGTAGGTGCACGAACTGATCACCTGCTTCCTTACCGATCGTTACTTACACGCGCGAGTAGGTTTAATATTCTGCAACCGTCGAGAGCAGGTTTCCTATGGGCTCAGGAGAGGGTCGAACTTTTTCCTGGTACACGTACCTGACTAAAACAAACTTTTTTAAGGATTATATTAGGATTATGAGCACCATTCGTAGTTTCGCCTATGAAGGTAATCTGCAGGCAAACGTAAATCACCTCAATCAGTGACCAAATTTTCGGTTTTTGCGGTTCGGTACCTTCTTATAGCTAAACTGTACAAAGCCAACTGAAAGAAATATATATACATTGTCGGTAATTTTATTGCTCCTGGTATAGACTGGCAGATATAGACCTCGCAAGGCCTGCCATATAAATGTACACAAAAATTGCTACAGAGGGCGATGCATAATATTCTCTGTCATAAAGTTACTCTTGGAACACGGACCAGGGAAGGACAACAGTCCAATTGTCTTGATCTTGTCTTTACCCAGGAGGAGGAGAACGTTCTTGAACTAAAAGAGCTACAATCGTTAGGTTAAAGGGACCATGCTGTCTTACACTTCAACTAATCAATGTTTTCTAACCCACGTTTGCCTGATAGGCGTGAGGGAAACCTCTGGAAAGGTAAATACAAACTGATGAGACATCAAGCCTCGGAGTTCCTGTGGGCAACTGAACTTTGTTACAATAGATAAAAAAGGATAAATTTCAGTTCGTTTCTGTGGATGATTGGTAATCGCAACCGTCCTCTCAGGATAAAGACAACCTCTTATCATCAGAAGTGGATGAGCACGGAAATTCTAGCATCCTTTTTTAAAAAAAATTTTTCGAAACGTTACAAGCTATTTGGTACCTACGAGCATTTACAGGAATATAATAAACGACGAACATTTGCAAAGATGAGGATGCAGGCTTCGAAGGAATTTAGGATATTTTGAAACTCTCTGGGACAAACCAAAAATATTATATGGCTAGCCATGGAGGACTAAAAGAAGGCAGGATCAAATCCCTGCCCTCAGGCCTCCAGATGGAGCATTGGATACTGATGACCAAGTCAAAGCATCTATTCTAGCTATTTTCTTTACGCTGGTTTTTCTTCAAGAGTTTAGCTATTCTTCATCATCTCTTCTTTTTTTAATCCAATTGAACTCACTCTCTCGCTCCTCAACAGAGAAACCGTGCTTTTCATCAACACTAGTAAGGACAGAATTTCTCTGGCTGAACCCCGCCAAATTGCCTAGTTTGGACCGAATACCTGCAATTTTACTTCGAGAACTTACCAGGGAATTGTGTGCAGCATTATGTAATATATTTAAGAAGCCGTTCGAAGAAGGCGAACTCCCAAAGGAATGGAAGAGTCTCTTCATCATCCCGATGTACAAGGGAAGATCATGGATTGATGCCGAAAATAACCACCCAGTCAGCTTAAAACGCAGCTCTTGCAAAATAATTAATTGCATTATAAAAAGATATCTAATTCAATTCCTAGTTCAGAATCCACTTAACCGGAAACTTTTGTGAAGATGTCTATACTCTCATTCATTTAGAGCTGTTTGTATAATGAAGAGATAAGAAGCAAGCGTATAATAAAAATTTTCTGTCGCCAGTGTGACGCTTGTGTATTTATTCACATTTTCTCGACAACCATACTCGATTTCTCATGTAAGTCAGTCGATAGAGGTACGTACTGAGGTAGGCAACTTTCAAAGCTACCTTTAGACTTTTTGTGTCCGTATGTTCTGGCCACATATGAAAATGAAGGTATTGGGTGCGTTAACGAAGGAATCATTGATCGATATGGTAGCATATCCTGAAAGATCGTTCTCATTATTATGATGGTGGAATTAAAGGAAGTGGCAGTCGAATGCGAACACAGCTAGTCTACTTTGTGACCGCTAAGCAACCATCCACAGTCTGAAAGTTTCACCACCCAGCAAAGAACTGTGTTCTGTTAAAGCAATAATGTTCAGTTACTGATGGCAAAACTAATATTATTTTAATACGTACGCATGTGCAAACATTACTCCGCTGGTCGTATTGTATATTCGATTCGGCTTAATAAATGGTCGGCTTAAGTTTTCAGTTCATTTCAGTGTAGTTGAGGGAAATAGGTTTACGACTTTGAACTCCCTATTTGTTACATGAAAATGACAGTAAGTAGAAGTAATGTAAAGAAGTTACAGTCAAGGGAATGCAGGCAGAATCACGTAGTACACAGGTATTTTTAAAGTTAAGTAGTCACGTATTCCTCGTGGTACTGCAACATATGTATGTCAAGGCGATGTTTGAATGCCTGCACAAACTGAGATATTACAATCGCCTCCGGTAGGTTATTCCACGGTTCCACGACACGTTTGGTGAAAAAATACTTCAGCGCATCCAATCTTTCTTGAGGCTCACGTAGTTTGAATGGATGCCCTCGGAGATTAGCCGAAGTGCCAAGTTCGAAAAAGTAATCACACAGGAGGGAGCAATCCAAACCACGCACGATAAGGAAGGTTTTTATCAAGTCCCCGCACAATTGCCTATAACTCAGAGGATGGCGATTTCGGTTATTTTTTGGTGATTTCATTCGGCAATTCACCTTGAACTCTTACTTAGTTTGTGGCTTGCCGCTGCACCCTTTCTAGCAGGTTGTAATCCTGCTGATTACACGGTCACCAGACCTGGATCGCATATTCAAAATGTGGCCTTACAAACGTACCAAAGACTTTAGAAAAGCAGTCTTCATCGAAAACTTTAAATGCTCGCTGAATAGCGTACAGCATTGAATTGACGGATGTAGCCACCTTGCAATATTGCGTAGAATGCTTCCGGTTGTCTGTCATCAAAATGCTGAGATCCTTCTGTGTTTCAGCTTCTAGGAATGGCATGTTTTTCAGATAGTAGGATCGCGTATCAGTGACCTGATTTAAATTTCCCAGACTAAGCAGGGTGCATTTGTCTGAGCTGAAGTAAAAGAGTTATCAGCGGGACTAATCGTCCAAATATTCCTTCACTGAGGATTATTTCACGACCCGGACGTTATCAATACGAGAAATACAAGCTTCAACGTTCACCTGCCTCCAGAATTCACGTCAGTGGTGTGCTGCTGTAATCTGCTCTCAATCGGGGAAGGAGAAGTCTCAACAAAGGCTGAGTCGTTGCATGCTTCTTGAAGTCTGATTGCTGAATATTATTGCACCCTAGCCCATTTATTTAAGAAGATTTATAAATTAAGTGCATTCGCAAATAATCGAAAGTGGTATGGAAAACATAAACGCTCAGGATTCATCTGCGCGGAGAAAAAAATTGGTGCCGCGGTCGGGCGTCGAACCCTCGTCGAAAAAACATGTAATGACGCACCTAACCGCTTAGCCACTCGCACGAAAATTGACACAAGAAATTGTATACAAACAGAAAAAGATGGCACAGACAGATATTCAGTTACTACTTTTCCTCCTGCCAAGCGAACAAAAAGCTTGATAACACTAAGGAATGTCACCTATGAGGACGAAAAGTGCATGGGGTGTTTGAGTCTCCTACAGAAATTCCTATTGTTGGAGAATGAGATAAATAACTTGAAACAAGAAATGGCTGATCTAAAAGAGAAGGTTCATTGTTCACCCAGAAAAAACACCCGTAACAACCAGTATTCCAACAAAAGAAATTACCTATGCAAACATAGCCTCCTCGAGAATACCTAATGTAGAGCTAAAAGACATTGCGTCTACAGAGCTCAGTAAATCAGTAGACATTTCCTTTCATCGAAAGGGAGATCAAACCAGCTCATGCAACTTACTACTATCATCCAGCTCAGACAGAAGCCGTAATGCTTTGGATACACAAACATATGCGACATCGTTGCTGGATGATACAAAAAGGGCGACGTTGAAAAGCTCGTCGAATTTTGAAGGACCGAAGACGAAGGATTCGAAGCCGAAAAAGGCCAAGAAGATTTTACAAAAAATGACTTCAGACTCAACTTCTGTCGGCTATCCCAGCAGTTCTAAAGAGCCCGTAGTTGAGAGCGAAAATACCAATGAGTTGCAAGATATCATTGGGAAACAACATAAAACGATTATAAAGTTGAAAACAAACCTAATGAATCCCTCTGGTCATTCAGAGGAAAATATGGTCGGCAGTGAATCAAAAGACGCCCTAGACCGAGAGAACTGCGTAGTTATCCAGGGCTTACCTGAATCAAATGCCCACACCTCAAAGGAACGGATATCCGCTGATCTTGCTATGTTTCAGCACCTGCTGAATGATATACTTCATTCAGGAGAGACGATAACCGTTCGCGCTGCCTTCAGGCTCGGAAAAATGGATATTGAACAGTCCCAAAATGTGAGACCACGGCCTATCAAAATTGTCTTGGACAACAAGGAAGAGGCAAAGCTACTTCTCTCGAGAAAAACCAACCTTCGATACTCTCATAAGCAGGTTTTTTTCAGCCGGACTACTCTCCAGCAGAACGTCTGAAACGCCGCGAATTAGTGATAGAAATGAAGAGGAGACTTGCAGCTGGAGAGAACAATCTGGTGATTTACAGGGGACGCGTGATACAGAGAAACGCAACATTGCTCTGGAACCAGCCAATGCTCATGATGGCAGCGGCAAATTAGCATTGGCAAACTCGAGACAAACGTAATTTGGCGCTGCTGACTGCTGCATACTTAAATTTCTGTAAACCAACGCCCAAAGTCTGTTTTCGAAGCTCGACGAACTGAGAATTCAGGTAGCCGTTCTGTCTCCCGATATTATAGCAATCACAGAAACATGGCTGTCACAGAACATCAGCGATTGCGAAGAAGCCTTTCGGGTACCAGCTGTTCAGGAGAGACCGCACCCACCGCCAGGGTGGAGGAGTTGCGATGTATGTTAAAAGCAATTTCACAGTGTGTGAAATGACGGAGAAGATTAGCAATGGTATTGAGGCTATTTGGCTGAAAATAAAGACGCGGGGATCGCAGTCCCTTGAAGTCATGAATCTCTACCGACCACCGGGGACAGACACCGACGCTGATACTTGTTTGTTGGAGAACATAAAGGAGATTAGTAGTCGACCTGATGTTGTTCTCATGGGTGACTTCAATGCACCCAGTATTCGATGGAACGATCTGCAGGCGCAGAGCTCAAAGTTTTCCTTCGATCATCGTCTGCTAAACACAACACTTGAAGCTCTTTTCACCCAACATATATTTGTTCAACGAGAGCGCGTGGAGGACAACAGGCTAGTTGTTTAGATCTCGTCTTCACTAAAGATCCTGACAGTATAGACGAGGTACACTGCCTACCTCCACTTGGTCGAAGTGATCATGCAGTACTTTCATGGGAGTATGGTTTATATTCTGTGCCATCTGCAATAAATGAAACCAGGCCCAATCTATGGCGAGGAGACTTTTGCAAGATGAGAGCTGAGGCATCACGAATAGACTGGGATCTTCTCTTCTCCGGGAATGTCACTGAGGACTGGAATTTATTTAAGGAGTGTTTGTTGAATCAAATAAAATGCCACTGTCCGCCATCACAACTTAGGATATCTAACAGACCACAGTGGTTAACAAGGGATCTAAAAAGAGAGATTAACAGGAAAGGAAGGCTTTGGAAGAAATTTTGCCGATCCAATGAAATTTAGCCTTGCAAGCATATAAAACTCAAAGGAACAAGGTTAAAAGCCTGATCTTCAAAAGCCGACGGGATTACGAGAGGGATTTGCTCCAGAGAGCAGTTCACAATCCCAAATTGCTCTACAGCTATGTAAGAAAAAGCACACGTAACAGGAACCCGATTCCTGTTATGAGAAACGATGACGGTTTCGAGATATCAGAAAATAAAAACAAAGCTGAACACTTTTCCCAGTTCTTTCAGTCGGTTTTCACCCGAGAAGCTGTTTTTATTCCATCTAGTTACGAGACTATGGGAGCGCCAATTATTCAGGATATGCTCTTTCGAGAAGAGGCGGTCTTTGAAGAACTAAAAAGTCTGAAGGCATGCAAATCCCCTGGCCCCGACGAGATTCCAGCAAAGCTACTCCTCGAACTTGCTCGAGAGCTGGCGAAACCGCTATCCTTTCTGTGCCAGAAATCGTTCGATACGGGAATTCTTCCTACCGACTGGAAAACAGCCCACATCACACCGCTTCACAAAAGTGGTAGTCGTGCATTTGCTACAAACTATAGGCCTGTCAGCCTGACCTCAATCTGTTGCAAGGTTATGGAGAAGGTTGTCAAAAGGAATTGATGATTTATTTAGAAACCCGTAACCTCTTATCAACTGCACAATACGGCTTTCGTAGGGGAAGATCGTGTGTTACGAACTTACTTTATACGATGCAAAGCTGGACAAAAGCACTTGACGCAAAAGACACTGTGCATGTGGCCTACATTGATTTCCAGAAGGCCTTCGATAGTGTTCCGCACCAGCGTCTCCTTTACAAGTTGAGAATGTTTGGTATTGGAGGCAAACTTCTTACGTGGATCAAGAATTTTCTCGTTGGTCGTTCCCAAGTGGTCTGTGTAGGCGGATCGCGATCAAAGCGCACAGTCATCGAAAGTGGAGTCCCACAAGGTTCAGTGCTCGGACCGATCCTATTTCTCTTGTTCATTAATGATTGTGTACAGGAATTGGACTGTAACTTTGCTATGTTTGCGGACGATATAAAAGTCTGGAAAGTTATCCACAATGCTGCCGATGTAGACGATTTCCAAGAAAATCTTCGTCGATTGGACGAGTGGTCCCGCAAATGGCTCTTGTCCTTCAACTCAAACAAATGCGCCCTGCTACGTCTGGAAATCGAAATCAGGTCACTGATATGCGACCCTACTATTTGAACGGTTTGCCACTCCGAGAAGCACACACACAGAAGGATCTTGGAGTTTGGATGAAAGACAACCTGAAGCCTTCTACGCAATGTTGCAAGGCAGCTAAATCCGCCAATTCAATGCTGTACGCTATCAAGCGGGCATTTAAAGTTTTGATGAATACTGCTTTCTAAAGTCTTTGGTACGTTTGTAAGGCCACATCTTGAATATGCGATCCAAGCGTGGCGACCGTGGACCCAACAGGACTACAACATGCTCGAAAGGGTGCAGCGACGAGCCACAAAATTAGTAAGAGGTCAAGGTGAACTACCATATGAGATTCGTCTCAATAACCTAAAGCTCTATCCTCTGAGATATAGGCAGTTGCGCGGAGACTTGATTCAAACCTTCCGTATCGTGCGTGGCATGGATTGCGCTCTCCTATGTGATGATTTTTTCCAACTTGCCACTACGAATAATCTCCGAGGTCATCCATTCAAACTTAGTTTGCCCCAAGTAAAATTGGATGTGAGGAAGTATTTTTTCACCAACCGTGTCGTGGAACCTTGGAATAACCTAACTGAGGCGATTGTAATGTCCGAGTCTGTAGATAAATTCAAACATCGGCTTCACCTACATATGCTGCAGCACCACGAAGACTATGTGACTACTTAACCTTAACAATATCAGTGTACCACGTAAATCTGCCGCATTCACTTGACTGTAACTTCTTTACATTGCTTCTTATTCTTGCTATTTTTATGTAATAAATATGGATTTCGAAGGCGTAATCCTATTTTCCTCAAATACATTGTACTGAACTGAACTGAAGATTGTCTTTGAAATCATCTCCGGCGGGAGAATTTTGGGTGACTTTCCAGATTTTTTTATCGTCCGCAAACATGAAAAAGTTACAGTCCAATTCCTGTACACAATCATATATAAACAAGAGAAATAGTATCGGTCCGAGCATTAAAATTGTGGGACTCGACTCGCGATGACCGTGCGATTTGCTCGCTCTCCAACTACACAGACCACTTTTGAACAACCAACGAAAAAACGCTCGATCCACGCAAGAAGTTTGACTCCAATACAGAACATGCTCAACTTGTAAAGGAGACGCTGGTGTGGAACACTATTGAAGGCCTTCTGAAAATCAATGTAAACCACACGAATAGTGTCTTTTGCACTTAAACTTCTGTTTTATTTGCCTCTTTGTTTCTAAAGGATCTCGACAATTGCAGTTTTAATAGTATCCGCATGTAATACAGAATTCATAGCTGAGAAAATGATGTTTAACTCCTCTTTCGATAAAAGGCTAAATAGATCCAAATGATTTTCTTGTATAAAAATTGGCAATTAGATATATTATCGAACATTTAAAAGGAGAAAGAGAGCAAATAAAATAAATCGAGGGGAAATAGGTCTTCAGAAGTACACATGGAAATTTGTAGGAAACAACCGTCATCGTTTGGTTTTACTACATTGCAATTCTGGCGGAAAAGACAAAATATCCCTTTAAAACACCCGACGACATCGACAAGAATGTTTGAATAAGCTACAGTAACTTTTGGCCGGATTTGGGATGGATAAGGTGTAATCGCACGTTGAAGAAAACAGCCGGCATCCCATTTCCTTGCATTTACTAGTGTCCCCTCCCTGCAGCACTATTGGCAACGCGCTGTCGTCAGCACCCCCCATGACCCTTTCCCTCAGTTGCTGCCAGCGCCTCACTCCCGCCATTTGTTTAGCTAACATGTCGGTGTCGCCCCCCACACCGACAGATCAGAGGATGTTTTAACACTGTATTTTTATGCTCTAATTTTCGAATATATCGCTACCCTAATGGCAATTCGCGCAATAATCGAGTCCGAGGCAGTAAATGAAATGAATAGATGCGAATGTTCGCATTCCAGGTGTGTGTGTGTGTGTATAAGGTGTTCATAAGCTGATGTCTACATTTTCGCCCCCGGAGGACCCAACCAGAACCAACCTCTACGGTATGGCATGCGCTGCCATACATCAAGGACGTGTCAGAAGCGACCGAGCGCGTTGTTTCAGGACTTTGTGTTGGAATTGCACACCGACCCAAAGCTACCATGCGCAGTAAGGTCATGAGAATCAAGGACAAAATAAATCGTAATGAGCAGTCGGAGGTAGCATTTCTCATCCCGTGCCAAAACTGTTCCCGTAACTACACAGGACAGACTGGACTTATCCTTGGATCGCGCACACACGAGCATAAGCTTGTTCTGAGATGGGTTGATAGTTTATCGCAAGTGGCTGCCCATACCTACGAAACGAATCATGAGTTTAACTTCGCAGCCAGGAAGATAATCACCCACACCAGCTGCAAGACAAGCCGATAATTGATTGAAACCTGGGCCTCTTATGAGAACTTGGTCAATCGATTTATCAATCTGGCGCTGGCATACGGGCCCTGTTTAGTCACCTCCAGACTGGCGCCACTGGTGTCTGATTTGCCCTTGCCCCCCTATAAATATAACTCGCTTTTGCCGTTTTATCTCTGACGATGGACTCCAGTAAGAATTTGAAAGCTCAGATAAATACATCCATGATTTCGGTGAACGAACAACCTTCTTCAGCAAATGAAATGTTTTGTATCATTTCAATTCATTATTTTTCACATTAGGTAAATAATTGCATTTACTTGTCATTCAGCTACCTCAACAGTCTTTAATGAACGCAAAATGTCGTTGATCGCGCTGCCCATCACGTCGATATGTCCGTATGAGACGCGACTATGCATACTAAAAAGAGAGCGGACAACAGTTAGAAATACGGCAGGACAAAGGGCAAAAACTCACGCGCGCAAGACGGCGTGGCAGCGGGGGAAGGAATGCCCGGGACTGCGCGCGCAAAGTCAAGCACACCGTCCGAACCATTAGCCCATCACAGTTCACATACTCTTTTTTGTCGAAGGGCACAGGTGACTAAGCGGAGCCACTTGACCGCGACGCCAGTGCCAACCAATCAATTAAAGGGTTCGATTTAGCCGCAAAAATACCGGGTTCGAAACGCGCTGCCTTGCTATTAGGGATGGTTCATTATTGTTAGTGTATCTTTAACATACATCTGGCTCGTTTCCTACTCTGACCGTCTGTGCGTATACGATAGTCTATATAGTAATCCCATTTAATTATTTCCTCATTGAGATATATTCAAGGTGTGTTACGTTAATCCGTATGTGCCTTCCTCAACCGGTCCAAAATGGCTTTGGTTCGAATTCCACCGCTTTCACCAAGTTAGCATCCGAGAACGTTGGGGAAGGCACCAACGGGTTACCCTAACGCACCTTGGATAGATTCCAACAAGTAAATCACTGAACACGATCAGTGGATAGGCTATTGTTTACACAGATTGTCAGAGTAGGAAACGAGTCAGATGTTTACGAAGGAAAGGGAGGTAGGTGTATGATATCTGTCTGCGCTGAACTGAATTATTTATTACCCTTCTGTTCCCGCGTTTACTAAAACGAAAGTGATAGATGCAGAACCAACATTGTCACTAATAAATCCACGATGCTGAGGCATTAATAGTAATCGGCAGCATCCCATTTGATTGCCAGATGATTGCCAGCGTAATTATCGTGGCAAATAATTAATAATCCGTTATTTCAGTCCAGCTCTGGAGAGCGCTTATTCTCAGTGGTACATCATTTGCATCGAACCACTATTTTGCATCAATTTCCTTTAGTGATATGACTGCGACATCACGGTCAAACATCGCGCCTACAATTTCAAATGCTCACATCTGAAAACCCCAACAGTATGCTGACATTTACTAAGGATATGTTTGCGTAACCATCCTAACCTCCGTTTCCTTATCCTCAGTTAACATCTTGGGGACTTCCATACAAACAAAGGACGCGTTACGCTTCCTGTTAGCTGACTTTAAGCTGTGCTTGTCCGGAATAAACACTCCTTGAGCGAACTTGCGTGTTTTTGACCTCCCATGGATACTTGTACAGTCAAATCCGCCTGACAGTTGCGCTGATGATCAATAACCTAGTTTGATTAGAGGTCATAATTATTTGACTCAGTTTTCTCCATCCGGCCATCGCAATCAGCTTGGGTGTCTTCAGTTACAAGAATGCCCGAAAAATACGAAAAATGGTGCTGTTGCATGTATCGCTTACGGTTAAATGCGCTTACTAGTAATTCCATCGGCCTCCTTGTATTGACATACCTCCCGACGTGCCTATTGCAGAACCTTCTTTTAACATCGGTGAATGAGTAAGGAAGGCCGATTAAACGGACGATACAGAGGTCAAGAAACCTCCGGACATCGTAGGTATTACAATAATGGCCTGAATCTTGTAATCTTTGACCGCTTTTCATGTTCCTGCTGGCTCCACTCCTAGTCTTTTTGTCCGCAACCAGGCCATTTCAACAGTCTTCCCGTCCGAAATCACTGCATTCGACAGTTTTCCCGCATGATGTCATTGCATTGTAATTATTATCCATTATCGAGCAGTCCACTCGACTGTAAACGTTTTTTTTTCACTAATATAGAAAGCCGCAACCAAATTGAGAAATAGTTAGTTTTTTTCAGGATTCACATTATGACGCGGCATTACACACACGCGCAAGTTTTAGCCAGGTTTCGATTTTTGAAGCTTGAGATCTTCAAGCAAAATTTGTCCTTGTGTTGTCATGACAGTATTGGATACCAGATCTACTTCAGCACCACATTCCGAAACGGATGAAAGGGAGAGCTGTTAAATCCCCAATTTCGATCGATATATATACTTCGTTCTCCTTTTTCTCCTGATACGTCCATCACCACAAAACTCATACTGAACTAATAAAATTCGCTTCCCCAACTACCGTTTTTTCTGCTGACTTACTCAATAACTCATTGCAACAGTTGACTCTGAGTGACAGCAAATCTAACCAGACCCCTACCTTTTCAGACAAGCAGGTAGAGGAGAATTGTGACAACGTCGTAAACAAGAAAATTGAAACAAAAGATCGAAAAAAAAACTAAGCACCCAAGCGCCACACCAGGCTCGAGAGTTACAACCCCTTACCTCGTACCTTCTTTATGGACAAATTCCTCTCAGGTGCCTCAAGGCCCCCACCTAAAAAACAGACGCCTTCGAAATCCGCCAAAAATGTTCCATGGGTTGAAAAATAGTACACATTACGATTTTCTTATTTCAAGCCGCCCTAAAACTGTAGATGAGGTGGCTCATCAGCCGGAAGTTGTTGCTGTTTTGAAAAAATGCTTGGATGGCGCTGATGTGAGTAGTTTTTTCTCATTCACTTAACTTTAGCTACCCAACCTCCTTTCTATGGTCCGCCTGGGACAGGCAAGACTTCTCTTATTTTGGCCTTGGCCAGACAGCTATTTGGGTGAGTTTCCCTGCAAGTAGCGTTTTGCGCTTTGTGTAGCTATTCAGCTTACATTCGATATTAAACCATTCTGCCTTTTCAGAATTTTTTTCTACGTGTCTGCTTACCGACTGCCAAACTGGGTGTTTCGAGGAACCCGGAATTTCATGTATATAAGATTCCAGTTTGCATATAGCCACCCAGTACCAGATTACTACATTTTCAAGTTTGAAAAGTAGTGTCATGACCTCCAAAGATGAATTTCACTCCTTCCATTCCTGAGCAATGATTTCCAGCGATATCCACAGATAATTATTTGACCCACTTGTGAAAAACTCGTAGACCTCGGTGGGATTCTAACCCACGCCAACTGAGCTACAAGGCCACCATCGGGAGCCGTGAGTTTTATCACAGAGATAAACCATTTAAATAACAACTGCTGATTGTCGTAGCCTTTTTGCGTCCATATTAGTACCCATACAATCATTTTCAGTGGCGGATTGACGCTTCACTGATCGGATACAAAACTCACTCGTCCTGTTCTGCCTTGTGGTTCACTCTCGGGTCCTGCCAGCAACCGCATAGCGGCTAGTAGTAGAAGAGGCAGATTAACAATTCTGACAAAGACAAGGGAGCCTGGCATGGCCATTGCTGGCTTCTCAGTCGTCACCAGCCAGCCACACTGGCTGATGACGACTAGTAAGCCAGAACTGGTCATTCCAGTCTCCCTTGTCTTTGTGGACAACGTTTCCTTAAAAACTGTAAGCTGTTATAACCTTTGTGTATTTAACTTCCGTTAGGTCTCTGTTTTCGGACCGGGTTTTGGAGTTGAACGCCAGTGATGAGCGTGGTATCGCTGTGATTCGCGAAAAAGTGAAGAATTTTGCTAGGCTTGCTGTCGGCAGTGGTGGAACCAGCACTTCGCGCGGACCACCCCCCTACAAACTCGTCATATTGGATGAAGCGGACTCCATGACCGCGCCCGCCCAGGTCGGTGTTTCCATTTTTGACCACTTTTACGACTGATCCCAATTTTTATAACACTTTCAGGTCTTTAAATGTAAGGTTCTTAAAAAGGCTTTGTATCTTCTCTGTGAACTTTCTGATCTGGTAACTGAAGCCACCTTTTGATCAATAGTTTTTGACCCAGTTACGTGGCCGGCCAAATTATCTGAGGTTTATAAAAGATTCGCGATACTCATTGGCATTTAAAAACGATCATTTATGGAACACTGGAACATAATCCCTATTTAACTGATTAAACGCCTAACAAAATACGCCAAAAGCAATCTCAGCACGCTCTAACAACTATTTTGCTGGAAAGCATTCAGTGTGTCTTGACGTTCTCCTTTTATAGATTGCATTCAAAATTCCCTGTGCATAATTAGTTATTATTAAAGAATGTCATCTCTGTCAGTCAATTTTTTTATTGAAACATGTCCTCCTCATCATTTTTCTGATCGGTTGGTGGTTTTGGTTGATTTACCGTAATTTTTGATTTTCGATTTTGGGACGGCTGTCTCCTCCGCGCCAGTTGCTGTTTCGTTTATTTGGTCTAGCAGAACGGTTTTGATCGCTCGTGTGGGTGGCGTCAATGGCGCGACCAACCCAACTACCTGCGTCTGGAACCAATCAACGAAATTGAGTTATCCATAAACACCCAAGCTGCTTCCCTCGTCTCTCCCCCCGCCGTGCAATCCACCCTTACTCTGTCGCTCTCCAGGTTTGCACGGCATGCTTGCAGGGTATCACGGCTGAAGGCGCACTGGACTTATGATCACTAGGCCATCTATTTCCCTGTTTGCAATACAAGCTATGTTTTCAACCAAGGCCTACTTAAGCCGAATGTTTACCCTGATAAGTGAAGTAAAGTCATATCCCCGTCTACAATCTATATCCTATCTTTTATATCTCGCCCAAATAAGGTTTTGGTCTATTTACCCGAACTCCGCTGCAATTCCGTCACTTTTTGACTTTGTGGTCACTCTCATTGTTAAGTCATTCCGTCTCCCTGAAGATATTCCCTCAAACAACATAGTCAAAATTTTAGACTGTACTTGAATTTGTGACTTTCGTGTTCTCCTCGGGTTTGATTTGTAGTAACCATTCAGGTTACAGAGGACTGGGAGATCCGGAATTTGGAGTGATTTGACACTTCTTTGGATCTAGTGCTTCCTGTTGTCTTCGAAGTTTGGTGGTCAATCTCGTCGCCAGTGCGTTCAGTCTCAATCAGAATCGCAGTTGGGTTGGAGTTGAGGGGTGGGAGCAAAACCAATTAATCAGATCCGATTAAGGAGATGGGTCATCAAGCCTCTAGACACCCTCTCAAAATTGAACCCTCCCCTCAGTTCTTTCTGTTAGTGTACCCTCTTCGAACCGCGAAATCCCTTTGTTACGATCACATTTCTACCTAGGCACTGTGTGTTCCTACGCACGTCTATCGTTATCGGAGGGGCTGAAATTACGCCTTTTTCGGCCATCAGTGCCCAAAGCTGGCTTTATTAGTTTTTGTTAACTTTTTCTTTCGTTGTCATACAGGCTGCTCTCCGCCGAACTATGGAGACAGAAATGAAGACTACTCGCTTCTGCCTCACTTGCAACTACGTCAGCCGTATCATTGGTCCCATCACAAGTCGTTGCGCTAAGTTCCGTTTCCGTCCACTGGATAACAACGTTGCGAAATCTCGTCTGCGACAGATTGCGGAGGCTGAGTCGCTCAGCGTCTCTGATGCTGTAAGTTTTCATTATCATGACTTTTTATGGTAAGGTTTCAACTGCTTACTTTTTAATTCTGTCAGCTTTTAAAGCCATTCTACTAATCGATGTGTTTTCTTCTGTGGCGATATCCGTAGTCAAAGCCCGCATGAAACGTCAGTTTGGGATCTGCCATAGTCTCAGACAAATAGAACAAAAAATAACTATGGCATAGTGGCGCTCATCGATCGTGTCTCTAGAGATACTCTTTCTGTTGTACTTTTAGGCTCGATCTAAAGCCCCCACAGAGAGCCACACAGCGGCTAGTTGAATAGACGGAATAGCAGTACTGACAATTACAAGGGAGACTGAAATAGCCATTTCTGGCTTATTAGTCGTAATCAGCCAGCCATACCTAATCGCCAAGTTTCGAACTCGCGTTCTGTTAGTTGGACGTTCAACGCTCTACCCACTGAGTCACGAACTCGTGCTGTCCGTTGCGATGGGATATATTAACTATGGTAGAAGGACGCCTATTGATCGTGTTAGGGACATAATCATTCCGTGATGTTTGGGATCGATCTAGAACTCTCAGGACGTGTCGCCTGCCACCACAGGGATCTAGCTGGTTCCTTGATTAGGGTTGCAGTCGAGTTTTCCTCCCTGACGCGCCCAAGTCCGTCTTTCGTTTCACCAGTTTGCAATGGGGGTCCCGTTTTGGATCTCGTTTCCTTTAAAGCGTCCGATTTTACAGTATACCTTTTGATAAATTATCCTCATCGACTATAACCGCTTTTTATAGGAGTTTTGGAAGAAGAGACATACTCTACCAACGCCGTAACGCCATCGGTACGATAAAGATCCATAATACGCGAATAACTACCCCTCAATCGCATTTCTCATCATTCACGCTAGACTTGCCTCTTCTCCTGTGATAGTGCACTTAAATCACTCGAATTAACCTCAGTGGCATGGTCTCCCATAGGAACCCTGATGGCCAAAGTCAATTTCTGAGAAGAAATTCACGTTTTATACACGAGTTAACTGCTGATACCCCAATGACGGTATTCGAATTTCCAACAGAAGAGGAGCTGTTGTTAACTACATTCTGGCTCCGACTGAAAGACGCGAATCAGCCTAGTGTAGTGGTCTAGCTTCGTGTATGTGAACACTTTTTCGAGTGCAAACCAGTTGGCCCTCGTTGGCATAACCGGATGCAGCCTGTGGCATTCATGAATTCGGCCTAATGCGTCTGATCCCGTAACATTCCTCGACAGGCAGTACTAAGTAGCCGCATCATACGTGATGCTCCAACAGCTGAACGTCCTAGCCCCACACAAGCAGAACACAAACTTTCTCCCACGCATCGGCAAAAAATGTCTCCGAATTCGCACACTACATGAGGCAGGTGTCGGAGGAATTATCTTTTCCAATGGTCGTTGTAAATGACAGTGTTTAACTTGACTTATGTAAGTCAAACCCACAGCTCCCGATGGGGCCTCATAGCTCAGGTAGTTAGAGCCTTGCCATGGCTGTCGTGGGTTTGAATCCCACCCAGACTACTGAGTTATTCACAATTGGGTCAAGTAAATTATTCGGATCTGTTGTAAAAACAATGGATTGACCAATTTAATGAGTATATCGCACCTGATTTGAATCCAAGTAACTCAGTCGTTCCAAGTTAGCCAAAAACAATCCTCCCCTGATTGTTTTTTTTTCATGACGGCCGCACATATGCCCCATTGGATATAGGTCTAGCAATTTCGCTTAACAACGCAGGATTTACATATCCGGTCGGTATTTTTAACGGTTTCAACACCACCCACTTGATGAAGGACCACTTTGCCATCCTGCCACACAAAATTATCCAGTGTCATTGTCGATGGTACCAAGGACTCTTTCGGTACCCCAAGGTAGTGTCATCACTACTAACCTTTCGATGTGGAATCAAATGTTAATCTTCATCGTGTGTTCATATTGTCCTCTCTCCCCCTTTCTCGTTTCACCAACCCCCGACAATGGGATGAGTAACCGTAACCTTGAGCTGTTCTCGGAACTTCTATGCGTCCCGATCCGTCCGTCCAAATTATTCGATTCTGTTTTCCAACACCCAACCGGCAAAATAACACTTAACATTCAATCCTCGTTTTTCTACTGTGAAATGGCGTCCACTTCTGTGACGGAGTTTACTCAAACGTCGGCCAAATGTGCACAAAGATGCTTCTACTAACCTTTATTTGTGGACATTTGGGTGCCTGACCACTCCGGTGTTTCCAGCTTCGGAGTTGGGTCACCCCTAGTTGTTATCACCCTTGGCCCAGAAACCCGGTGACTTACTTTGCGGGACTGTTCAGAGAAGAGTACGGTGAGCTCGGTCTCTTTTGTAGTTCTGATAGGGCATTTGGGGTAGTTTGTGGGACCGCCGTTTTAGTGCCTTTCATTTTTTCATGGTTGACTTCGCGAAGACCGCTTATTTTATGAAACTCTCCCTCAGACGGAGGTTTCTACGGACCCTCCTAGTGCAGTGGTATCATCTGCATGCGTGGAATCCGAACTAGTTAGATTTCAGTCTATCTGGACGTCCTGGTGGCCTTCGAGCCGTCAAATGTTAAGGCCTTCCACAGTGTACTACACGCTCCCGTTTTTAATACTGACCGTCTTGGTTTTTTGCCCCATTATGCCAACTATAGACCCTGGATCATCTAATGCGACTGTGCGAGGGTGACCTGCGACAGGGTATCACGCTCCTGCAGAGTGCCTCCCTTATCGTGGCTCCGTTGGACGCCAAGGGTGAGAAGGCGGAGGTCACTGACAAGCACCTGGACGAGCTGACCTCCGTAGTTCCCACCAACTTTGAAATCTCTTTCTTATCTGCCACCCGTGGTCGCAACTTTGAAAAGCTGCGATCAACAGTTAAGGTGAGTGCAAACGCCTTTTGTTTGCTAAATTTGGCCGCTAATTCTTCCTTCATACAACCTGTTTTACCCTCTTGCGTTCTCTTTCTCTCTCCTCTGGGTCGTGGGCCAACTAGGACCTCCTTTATGAGGGCTTCTCGGCTCTGCAGTTGATTACGCAGCTTCAGACCACCGTTCTCGAGGCTGAGGACTTCACAGAGCCGGAGAAGAAGCGCATCCTCGAGGCTCTAGCTGTAAGCTGTTTCTCGTTACCGCCCTTTCGCCACTTTGACATTTTGGCTTGAAGTGGGGTGAGTTGTAGCTGGCGTTAAGTGACTCTATGCCAGACCCCTGGATGATTTTGGTTGTTGTGCATGCAAGGTTTGAGTAATTCTTAAACGCCGAAATGCTGATCGAAAAAATCTCACAGCCGTCTTTTTCGTTTGCCGGGAGCTTCCCATAATCTGTTTCGTGTCAAGTTTTTTTAATCCATTTAATCCCTCTTAAGCATTGTTGAGCCTTTTCCATCTACTTTCAATTGTGTATGCACACTTCTAACTCGTAATTGTCTCTCCCAGGCAGAACTAGTTTCACGTGACAGTCAGGCCTCTCGTCATTATTATCACTATAAAACTCCAGCCTGTATTTTTTGATCTCGTGGGGTGTATTGTCCACCCAGAAATTTCCTACTTCTTTTCAGCAAATACATTTGTAGGCTTGAACTCTTTTCTTCTTTCTGTAGTCATAATACCTTCGTCAGTCTTCCTTCTCTTCTTCGTGCCATTTTAGGAGGCTGATGCTAGATTAGTCGATGGTGCGGATGAATACCTTCAGTTACTGGCGGTTGGAGGAAGTATGATAAAGGCAATTGGTTGAAAACCTCTTCGCCGCACATCGGTCCTGTCTTTGGCAATGGAGTCAGAAAATGTTGCATTTACGAAATTATTTTTATAATACACTTTTGTGTCGCTTATTTTTGAATACTAGTATCTGATAGTGTTTATAATTTTTTTGTAATTTAAGTTTCCGACATGAGGGGATCTTCCGCCTGAACCACCATGGTATCAGCTTTCAAACCGACTATCTCGGGTGTGCCTTTTGCGTTGACCCCGACTATCAAAACAATTTGTATATTATTACTACTGTAGGTTATAAAGTAGCGTGTGGGTTGTATATTATTTGCATGCGCCCCAACCTTGCTACGACCAATAGTATGGTGCCCACATTTTAAAAAAACAGCCGTCAAGTCTTGCGTGACTAGAAAATTCCAATGGGATCTACCTTCGGATAAAAGTTGCGTAATGCACCTACCGCAAAATTTGACAGAGAGAGTCGCTTAATGTAACGAGACTTTGCTAGGTATTGACCAGCCACAGCCGCCCCGAAGTCCACTCCTATTGTGCTTAAACCGTGAGAACTCGTCCCTTCGCTGTAAAAAAAAATAAGCTGTTTTTCTCGGTCTCCAAATTTCAGGCTACAACTCAAAACAGCTGCCAGTAGCCTCCGCCGCGGTTGTTACTGTGGTAATTGTTTTAGGCTGAAGACAAAAACATGGCGTAATTCTACTGTATATGTCTTACAAGTTTTTCCCTGGCAAACAGACTAACTGACGGTCGCAGCAGCTGATGTCCGCAAACAAGCCGTGAAAACTATTGGAAGGGATTTTAGTTGCTTTGAATTTGTTGAGTGGAAAACCATTGTTGCGAATGCCTGCCAGAACCTTTTTCAGTAGTAGCAACTTGTCATAGTTTCGATTTTTCCTTCTCTATCATCTTTGCTAGGGTAGGTGTCTATGGCCGGTACGGTTGTAATGGCTATGTATTCTGGAGGCTTGGTCACGAAAAAGTGTATCATGTATGGTCTTCGTTCGTTGTCTCGCTATCAGTATGAAAAGGATGACCATTTGAATCTAATCCATGATCTTACTGCCATTAGTACTGTGCTCGGTTAGATGAGACTAATCCTCCTCGCAGACCTTTTCTGTTTTTCTCAAAGGACCAAACCTTCATTTGAAATTTGTCAGGGGAGAGTGCAGTAATCTAACTTGCTCACATCTCTTGCATCGGATTGATTTTTGGGTGATCCATTCTAAAGACACCTTTCCCCTTAAGTTCGGCAGTTCCGGCGCATTTGAGCTGCAGTACTAGCCAAACGATTTCCAAGGGGAAGGATGTAGTATTCCACCAAATTTTCGAATATTTTAAGGCACTGGTCTTGCGATTACGCAGGCGTCTGCCTTAAGCGTCTGCTACTGCACATGTGACCGTCAAGATCAGTTGACCTATTGCAATCTTTTTCGAAATTCCAGCCTACTGCCCAGCTGCTACTGGCTGACCCGTAGATAGGGTGTTCTCTCGCAGGTTGTTCGAGTCGGGCTGGGTTATGTACAAAATGCGTGTCCTCCTTCCTGGTATCGTGGACGTTAAATTGTCGAAGTGCGAAGGGTCGACAGCAATCCCAAATCAAGAGTCGGCCAGTGTGAGGCGCGTGCACCTGTACCATGGCCGGCGGCGGCCACTTATTGACGAGCAAAATATCGATCGGCGCACGGGTTTCGGTAAGTCGAAGTCTGCCAATCGCCCGCACGGGAGGATGATGGCGGTTTCGGTCGCCACGCCGCGAAAACTGCTCCGACGTTACCCGCTACTACGACTGTTGGGATGGGCTCCTTTTTAAACCTGCATATGACAGTCTACTGCGTCCTCTAAACACACCCGATGGGCATGAGACCAGGAGAGGGACATAAGACAGCATAAGGTGTGGCCCGAAGAGAGAGGCTTACGCCGTTACCCGAAGGTGGATGTCTCCTCACGGCACTATATACTGCGCTCACGACACAAGCGCCCTTTCGATTCGCCAGACATGATTGGGTTAACTAAAACATGGCGAGACTTTGATTTAACCGTTGACTGTTAAGGCTAGAGTGCGGTTAACAGGTAGGGTTCCGGTTACGACTCTGGTTAGGAACGCGCGTATGTTAGGTGTAGATCTACACACTCTGTAGTTCAGGAAATCCTCTTTGGGCAGTCTGCTTACTGTATCAAAATCGGTGCACCCCAAATGTTGTTCAATTCACTGCTCGTCGACAACAATCCCAAATCAAGAGTCGGCCAGTGTGAGGCGCGTGCACCTGTACCATGGCCGGCGGCGGCCACTTATTGCCGAGCAAAATATCGATCGGCGCACGGGTTTCGGTAAGCCGAAGTCTGCCAATCGTCCGCACGGGAGGATGATGGCGGGTTCGGCCTCTGTCGCCACGCCGCGAAAACTGCTCCGACGTTACCCGCTACTACGACTGTTGGGATGGGCTCCTTTTTAACCCTGCATATGACAGTCTACTGCGTCCTCTAAACACACCCGATGGGCATGAGACCAGGAGAGGGACATAAGACAGCATAAGGTGTGGCCCGAAGAGAGAGGCTTTCGCCGTTACCCGAAGGTGGATGTCTCCTCACGGCACTATATACTGCGCTCACGACACAAGCGCCCTTTCGATTCGCAAGACATGATTGGGTTAACTAAAACATGGTGAGACTTTGATTTGACCGTTGACTGTTAAGGCTAGAGTGCGGTTAACAGGTAGGGTTCCGGTTACGACTCTGGTTAGGAACGCGCGTATGTTAGGTGTAGATCTACACACTCTGTAGTTCAGGAAATCCTCTTTGGGCAGTCTGCTTACTGTATCAAAATCGGTGCACCCCAAATGTTGTTCAATTCACTGCTCGCGGTGGGGCCTCTTAGCTCCGGTCGTTAGAGTGTTGCCTGTGCTCAAGCCTTGCCCTTACTGCCGTGGGTTCGAACCCATCGAAAGTTTTGATGGGAACCGTTAATCCCTCCAGGGGCCTTTATCTATTCCCGATATCAGTTTCTAAACGGGTATCTCGACAATAATTTTTGGAGAAATTTATTTCTCGCATACTCCCCCCGGTAAGCGCGAAGTTGGCGAGACGTGCAGAAAAATGATCCGAAGGAGAGACCAGTACTTCGGGACGATACCTGTAGGGGCCAAACTCCGTGTGCATGGTGCAACGCTGAACCTATCGCAACTACGTGCACGAGCGCACCCGTGGCGGCCAATCCCGGTTGTCCTAGCCGGCCAATAATCTTCAAGGCTGACTCACACATGACCTCACTGGACGACTCCCCACGGTCTCTTACTTGAGACGCCGCTCTCGCGGCTCCGAATGTGTCCTCGTCCTGCCGCCAACTTCTCCGATACTTTTGTTCAGAATACACTATCCTCCTAACTGGCGTGCCACTGTCTTGTCTTATCCTACGGAACTGAGGCTGAAGGTCGTAGCTAGTAGGGTATTCCGTCTGTCAGTTATCCAAGAGGAGACCATATGCTGTGAATTTTTTGGAGGGAGCGGTAAAAAACTACTTAAATAGGGGGTGACTGACTGCAATGAAGCAGTAGACAACAAAATCGGCAAGCTGCCTAGACGAGCCTTGCCTATGACTGTCACGGTAGGCGTTGGCCTAACTTAACAAAGTAAGAAACGATTCGAACTGTTGAATCTTACTTTCCAGACCCATTAAATTGGTTTAGGGGTCAGCTATGCAAAGGAGGCGATTGGATGATGGGTCCTAGATTGAATGTTTGAACCGGCTATGGTCAATAAGAATGTTTACTGTTGTCCTGTCAACGCCAATGCCTTTTCGCCTCTTATCCTCCTATGTTGTTCGGCATTCTAGTTACGGATGTGTCGAGCCGTTCTTCCGCTAGTTTTTACTAGCACCCTTTCACGGACTGAACCCACCCTTCCTTGACTGGCTACCTTAGTCAGCACTTAACTACCTGTTTTCCCGGTAACTCTTCAATCATGAAAACTGTCAACAAGCTTTCGATGATTAGATGCCGTCTGCTGTTTCAATGCGTGGACAGACTGCTTAGTGGGGCTGCACGGCCTTGTTCTCCCGTAAGATCTTCCACGGCATCTCGGTTGCGACGGTTCAACACAACCTTCCATTTGTTTTAATGGCGAGAGAGATTCCATGAAATCGACTTTTCTGTTCATTCGGTTACTCCGGGCTACCATTGGACCAATTTCGAAGCGATAATCTATCGCATAAAATCCTCGCGTATAATGTATTGTCACCTTTGGCAGTGCTTATGGCCCCACGGACGACAAATATCCGGGAAAAGGGAAATTCAACCGCCGACTGGGTACACATCATGTCGGTGTTTCAGTAAGTTGGTCCTACTGCCCCCCCTACCAGGAGGAAAGCTAATCGATGACTTTTCCTTCCAATCGCACTGACCAACTGAAGTAGTGTATGGGTGCATTTCGATCAGAGCTGTGGAAGAGGTTTAATCAGACGATCTTTTGCGCTCATAAACGGAGCTTTTACAGAACAACGAATAACAATGCTGACAAAAAGACAGGGGACACTGGAATGGCCATTTCTGGTTCATTAGCCGTCATCAGCCAGTCATGCTAAACCCCAGGTGCTGCCCCACCCGAGGCTAGAACCCGTTAACAACGAATGCTGATGATGTAGTCTTCGATCTGAGAGTCAGAGACCGCACTGTTTGGTTACAATATGGGCACCGGATTCGGTTGCTCCAGCACTGGTGATATCTGCTACAAGAAGGTAAATTACAGAGGGAAGATAAGCGCTTCCTTTGAAACTGGTGGTTTGGGACGTTTTCGGGGTTGGGATAACAGGTACCAGCGGCAGACTCAATGCAGTCCTCCTAGTACTTACTTGATGGCCACGGTAGCTGGAGTTTAGGAAGGAAATTAAGGTAAGGATGACATATATGGCTCTCTAGACAGAACATGAGAACAGGAACTTCCCGCAATACAGATGTCTTTTTTCCGAATTACAGGAAAAATTGGGTTTGGCTTATGGGCTAAAGTTTTGGAGAGGTTAACGTAAAGGTAAGTAACGGTTAAGGTTATTTTTATTAAAAAGTAGAGCTATGGTTTAAGTATACGTCAGGACTGGGATACGGAACTAGGTAACCTTCCTTGAATTACGTGCCTAGGCACCTTTATTACTGGAGCAGTTCGTTCCTAATCCCGAGTCCGGTTTAGGGGGCCATATAAGTTCTCCTTACCGACAGTAATTAGTTTGCACAGCACCGGATTATTTTAACGGCTTGCCATCGCCTCCCATTGCGCCTACTAAGTGCTGTCATAGCGACATCTAGTAGCTATTGTACACTTTGTGGTGTTAGCTTCGTGCTATGTCAAAAGTCGGGTGAGTTTTAGCGCCATGGCAGGTTTCAAAGCCTCCGTGGGCGTGGAAGCTTAAATCTGCAAAATCTGATTAGTGTGACTAAGCCGACGAGAAATTGTTGTGTGCAAAAACGCTATCCAGTCAACGAGAGAGGCACACAGTGGCGCATTATGCTCCAACAGATGCGGCGATTGTAGGCGAAGCTTAGCAATAGATTGTAAGAGCCTGATATTCTAATAAATAGGATTTTCTGACCACTTGAAAAATCCCGGATGAGCTGTGACTCACTATAATTGGGATACAACTTTTGGCACGGAAGTGTCTGAAGACAACATATCATTCAAAAAAGAGTAGACGGTTCCAAAAGCTTCCGTTTTTATTGCAGGACAAAATTTATCAGAGGGATTATGTTTGGAAAAAAGGACTTCCCTGTGAACCGTTTTAAATCGGTGTAAATCAAACGAACTCTATGTTTTCTTCAACTTCCTCTGATTTTGATGTCACACGAACTTTTGGAATCTTGAAAAGTTTCACACCAACATATCGGTGGGTTGCCTTCGTGGATGGCCAGCCCTGGTATACTTTATGATATCTGGAGTGCGTCTGTTGTGGCCCTACTCCGGACGTCTGTTGTAAAGCTACGTCTCTCACGCGTACCTACACGCGCGTACCAATGATAATCTGGTTCTCGGCCAATCACAGCTATCCAATCCGGTCAATCATCTGCAAGGCAAACTCAGCCATGCCCTCGCTCAAGGCGCTATGACTACTGCCCCACCCTTATGCGGGATGCCTGTCCTCACGCGGCATCGGGCGTGTGCCCTCGTCCAGGTGCCAACTTGGTCGAAAATGTTATCTTAGCACTCTGTACAGAATGTAATAGCCCCTCAACTGGCGTCCAACTGCTATTCGGAACCTGGCGTAAAATTTGTAGTGACTAGGGTCTACCTGCGGCTTAAGTTGCCTTGACGTGTCCACTGTGCACAACCTATGAACCTTCCAATCAAGGAAATCCAGATTGTGCTTTATTGAGGACAGCCAACTGCCCAAACATGAAGGGGACCTCAATCATATCACATATTTCGGATACTTATTTTGTCACAGGAACTTTGGTTGATCATCCTCCAAACTTGGCCTCATGCCTCAATCCTTTCCTATCCAAAACGTAGCTCATAGGTCGAAATCACTTTGGTCAATTACGGAGGCCATTATGCAGCCAAATTCAAGCGGGTCCATTTACGGTTTCCATTCAACCATGACAATGCAAGCGGTCTATTTGTTTCTGAGCTGTACGCGTTCGAAACCCTTCTCACGGCATGGATAAATGTTTGAAGTGCATTTTCATACTGCGAAACGGAAGATAATGGGAATTAAGTACACCAGCCGTGCCTCAGTAGTCTTCCGTGGTCCCGCACCGTCGTTGGACAGTCACTGCCGGGATTTCACTGATAACCATTCATTTTTTTCTATCATTCCCCTCATCGATGGCATTAGGTTTGGTTTCACCCCGATACTTTAAAATTTGAAGCCTCTCCTCCGGCCAAACAATTGTTTTCCTCTCTGTCTGGTACCGTGATGACTTGAAAAGATTAATCGTGTCATGAAGTGAACAAAGCCCAAACTATTTACTTTAGACTGCCCGCAATGCAGTAAGCTTTCATGTGAGGAGTTCAACAAAGCAGTGTCAGGCTGGATTCGTTTCGTGGGCCACCTCGAACCCCTCATAGTACTGTTTTCCCGAGACTGGTTCTTGATGAAGGGGGGGCGTCTTCTCCTGAAGTCAAGGGAACGCCTGAAGCGTTGGTTGGGGGAAGGAAGGAGGAGGAGGAGGAGGAGGAGGAGGAGGAGGAGGAGGATGAGGAGGAGGAGGAGGAGGAGGAGGAGGAGGAGGAGGAGGAGGAGGAGGAGGAGGAGGAGGAGGAGGAGGAGGAGGAGGAGGAGGCCGTGTGTTGACTGTCCGTTCACTGTCTCGACTTGGGTGGTTGGGTTGTCTCTCTTTGGCGGGGACTAGACCTACTACTGGGGGTGGGGCGGACGTTGACTACCATGAGTGCGCCCACAGACCTCAGCTGCTCTGCTAGGCTCCAGCATTTCAGAAAGCACTGTTAATATTTCCGAGCCTACTCCGGAGTTTTCGTCTTTTCCGTCGGGAAGACGTTGATGGGCTGTTGTAGAGACACGTTTTGCGTTGAAATTGCTTATACTACTTATAGGAAACCTCCATCACCCTCATCTGTAGCTGTTTTTGGTGCGATTCCGAACTGTCAAGCGTATGCAAATTCTTATCCTAGCAACTGCGTCCGTAGAATTAGCCTGACAGTGCCCAAAATACACAACTCGAAAATCAGTCATGTTCGATAAATGGCAGCGTGGAATGCAATAAACTATAACGCTTGATTTTGAAAATGCCTGAGGAAATAAGAGAAAACTATATTGGGATGGAATAGACGCAGTATGTCTAGTTTATGTATACGTAGGTCGGCGTGCCATCTGGGTTCAGTAAAAGACTCTCCCACCTCGATCCAAGTGAACCAATAAAGTGGGAGTATAATTTTTGATATTTGCATTTGTGTTGCATATTCGAGGAACATTATAAGTGTAGCTGGAAAGTAAGAGCTTGTTACTAGCATTCGTTCATCGATTGCCGTTTTTATAAGAATCCAAGCGCATGTTTTGATTAAGGGATGATAGATGTCAGCGCTTTGCCCAAAACTACGTTTGGGTTTTAGCGGTATCAGTTGCCCACTGAAATCGATAAAAAATCGGGGTTTAAATGTAATTTGTAACTAACTAAGGAGAAACTCGTTCGTACCCAAGGTATCCTTCAGTGAGCTAACATCCAAAGAAACCGCCACAGTCATAAAGTTTATTATTAACGATTTACCACCACAGTTCTGTTGTCACAATTCCCTTGCTGTAAACACCATTCACAGCGAACCTCGGCGCTAGCGATTATCTGAGGGTAACCTAGCTGCGGAACACTTACAAAAACGTCACCTGAGGTCTTCTTCGAAGGTGATCAGGGGACACACTCGATGCCCACGATAAGCACTTATTCTAACGGACCTTTAACAATCCAATGATTAACAAAAGACTTATGAGACATTGTGCAATTAGTCAACTTAAAGAAAGCCAGCATTTGTAATTACTCCTTTATATACGAAGTCAAACAGCTGTACCGGTTCCGTATGAGAATATAAGAAATCGGACGCCAGTTGGGACGATAGTGTATCCTGTACAGAACTATCGGAGAGGGAATTGGAAGAAGTTGGCAGCCTGATGGCGGTTGCTACCGCCACCCACGCGCTGCCAGCTCTAGGCCGCCGTGCGAGTCGGTGCATTGGGGTGGTGGGCGTGCATGAATAAGTGTCACCTGAGGGTCCGTTAGCGTCATTTTATTGGTTGATAGCCTAGTTCGTGGGCGTCTATGACTGGCTATCCCAGAGGCTGCATGCGTGCAGGCTATGGTAGCTCGCTAGCCCTAATCACGTGATATGTAGCATAGCGTAGATGCCAGAAGCGCAAGGCGTATACGCGCACGAAGCGGTACCAAACATTCTGACTCTACTAGCTTTTAAACATCCCGTTTCGTGTCAGTGTAAGGCACCGCCCAACGCCGGACCAACGCATGCTGAACCCCTTCCCTCCCTCACCCCTCCCACTATCCCTGAGTTCACCGCTTCCGATACCAGCAATATTCACACCCCTCATGGCATTCATCTAGGGCGCCTTTCCGTCCGTCCTACTACTAATTTTTTGAACATCATATTTATCCTTCACCGTCCTTTTCAGGCTGGTCGTCGGTCTAACTACGGACGCTATGGTGACCGTTTTGTTATATCCGTTATTTGTAGGCAGCTTTTTTATAGTTCGTCCACTTGCTATTCCATTTTTTCAGTCCATGCTCATTTACCTTAACTGCAGTTGCCGTTTTAAATGCGCTAAAAAACGTTAGACAAGTCGATAGCGGAATCATCCTCGCCTCGTGTTTTTTTTTTTTTCTATCTACGGTCGTCGGTTACATTCAGGGACCTACTGGCGAGAGATGTGAGTTGGATCAAATGGTAGTTTGACCGTCGTGAAGGTCGGTGTTCACCGTCTACACGTGCCACACACGCCCAGTCACCACACGATGGGCCAGGTTTTCCCGGAAACAAGAAAGGGATGGCTCGGATCTCAACGGAGTAGAAGTGTCATAGAGATCACAGTTAGAAGAAGTCATCTGAGCCTGACTCTCTATCCTGATACGCGGACGGAGTTACCCTGTCAGTTGACGGGACAAAAGGAGAGAAAAAACTTTATGTTTAGTATCCTTGAACATTTTCAACAAAAACGGCTTCATTCAATGTGAGCAGAATATAAATTAGCAAATGACGGAAGCGCAAACAGGTTTACATAAAACTGAAGCTCTATCACGGTAAGAGATCCAGTCTTAGTTTCTGAATTTCAATTAGCAATTACACACAATGCTGATATGCCGATCTACGTCAAGGGATATGTCGGAAGCCGTGACGCTTGCATTCTTTGATGAACGCTCACCGATCGCTAACGGAACTTACTCGTTCTGCCCTGTCTTCGGGCGCGCTCTCAAGCGCCGCCAGCAGCCGCACAGCGGCTGGTTGCAGAATAGGCAGAGGAATATTGCCGGCTCTATGGCTGCTGGTGGTGCTCGAGAGTGAGCCTCAAGGCAGGACGGAACGATTGAGTTCCGTTAGCAATCGGTGAGCGTTCATCAACGACTGCAAGTTAATATTCCCGATCAAAACCGGCAAGACGAGCACGCGGTTCAAGGGTTGGAGCGTTGGCCGGCTGATCAACGGGTCGTGGATTCGATCCTCGGGTGGTGTACCGCCTTGGGTTGGGTATGACGGGCTGACGACGGCTAATAAGCCAGAAATGACTATTCCGGTCTCTCTTGTCTTTGCCGGCAATAGACCTCTGCATAGGTAACATTAGCAGCAGAAGAGAGCATTCGGAGAACAAGTTTTGATCTCAGCCAATCGTTTTTGAACAAAAGGGAAAAAATAAAAATAAATAATGAGGGATAATGCAGGCATCTATAAATCCCAAAATTAGGGGTTGGTGTGTGATAGGAATGTAAACGACGAATTTAATAAACGAGTTTGAGCATTTTACTGAAAATGAGTTTCAATATTAAGGGAACATGAACGGTTTGATGACAGAGTAACATCAAGCTACCGGAAATGGGATGCTTCGTTTGGAAGACTGTCTAAAGATTCAGGAACGGGAGAGGGTCGCAGACGAAAAATACACTGGACTGATCTTCGATTATTAAGTAGGAGACCATTTTCCAGAGCAGGTGTCCTACCGACACTGTCCACCTGGCTCCGTCGATTCTCGCCTCTCAGCAGGAGGTTCGAGACAGCAGCTACAGTACAACCGGAAAGCCTACTTCCGTCCTATATGTAGGCTATGCCTACGAGCCCCACTCTCGTGTGACCGTGGCAGTCTACTCCCGTGGTCGCAAGCGCGTCTGTTCGCCCACATCGTGTTTGGGCCGCCTAGCACTCCTTGCGCAGCGTGTGACTCATTGTTGCGCGAAAATGGGCCATGCATGGGATGCTAGTTAAAAATATGCCGAGAGACGTCAGTTGTGTAATGGAAGTCAATTTAGGGTCTGTCGGAGTACAATGGACCGATAAAGACGTTTCCTGGTAAGACACAGGAAATGGAATTCCTCCGCACTGTCATGCAAGTTTCCTTGTACTAATTCCAGAAAGGGTACCTATTCCCGTGTCCCTAGAATTTTGCGTAAATCCACATTAGTTTTCCAAATCAAAACTCGGGGAGACAGAGCGCTAGCACAACACCTTTTATTATCACACTGGAGCGTCCAAGCTGCTCAGACAGTTATGGCAACTACTACTGCCAGCCGTTACCCGCGGCGCGGAGCATGTGCGCGCCTGGGTTTTCACCGCCGGCAGCCAATCGTTAAAGAGTAAAATATCGATCGGTTCCACGGGGTTGGCAAGTCGACAGCTGCGTCACATGAGGTGCAAGGGGGGTGGTCCGGTCGCTGTCATCACGACGGGTAGACCGTTGCAGATCGATGCGCAGCTTAACTACTGGCAAGCCCCTTGAGGATAAAAATATGTGATCAATCGTACTAAGTACTCAGTAGTAAACGTTTATGACCGGACGAGGCTGACTGGTTTACCCTATGTAAAGAAACTGATGGCAAAGAATTTAAGTAACACGAGCACGAGCAGCAAAAATGAAAAAAATCAGGGCGAACACTACCCGCGCCTTTTTTTAACCAAAATCACGTGGTATCATTTAGGCTACGCCCAACAACACGTCATCCATGGCAATTTAAATGGTCTTTATTTGTTGTGCAGACCTCCCTGCCAAGAACTACTTCCATCCAGGACTCATTTTTTTCTAATGGATTCACACAGCTTCAATATGATGGCTGAGTTTATGAACGGCTGGGACCAGAGCGTTGAGGTCAGCGGTCGGACACACGCGCCCCGATAACCACGCGATCGGAGTTTTTGATCAGAACTCGTACATTTACGGTAGACGGGTTAGTTCACATATTCGCTTCATTTTGTATTGGCCGTCATAGGAAGCGGACGAGAGGCTTCCTCGGCCTCAGAAAACTACCGTGACAGTTCAGTGCCTACCGGGAGTTTGATTAAATCTCTCAATAAGTCACCCTGATAAAAACCCCTACGAGTTCATCCTACGGTATTAGGACATGCGAGCCCACGTGAGACCAAGAGCTTTTTCGTTCATCACTGCAGTTAAACAGATCGGCTTCAACTATCATCACACCAACTTACTCGTGTCCCCTATACCGGCTGTTTTCAAAGGTCAGATGAAAGTATGGGATCATATGTCTGAAAACCAAGAGCAGCTTCTTTCTGCCATCCAAGAGAGTAATTTTAAGTTTGATTTGTCGCCCGAAGGGCGCAGTAAGGTTGGCATGTCACGGGCAGAAAATTGCTACTCGTGAATAAAAACTTCTAAAAAATATAAGTTAGTTTATTTACGCGGTTTCTTGCTTCAACTACTGCAGACCTGCACTTAACACTTCCCAGCTATGGGATATTATAAAAAATAACGAAAATACGGGTGGTTGAAAGAAGCCTGCATAGCATTTTTCAACTGAATGGCATCAGAAGTCATTTTGCTGATTGATTCAGCTGCCTAACAGCATGGGTACTAACTAAAATTCCAGATACATGTTTCGCCACCTGCAGGTCGTCTTCTGGCACATCGATGAGGGGTTCAGCTCATCGGCGGGTCCTCCAGCATTCCTCGTGAGCTTTATGTTTTCATTGTCGAGCTTGAGGTGAGAACTGGGAGTACATTCTTCCGGATAATTTTTTTCAGTCCCATTCAATGGGTAAGCGCATGTATTCGGCAATTAATCAGCAGGCCATTACACTTGCACGGAAAATGGATATTTAAGACACGGAAACCCCAATCTCCTCGTCCTCCCCCATCCCTCCCTTCTTCTCCCAAACCAAACGACCACAGCACGCCGATTTCATCATTCGGGTGGCGTGGGAACGAGGGAGCTGACTATCCCCCTCGAGACAACCCTGTCCTTGTCTCAAATATTCCGTTTCCATGTGATTATGGTAGCCGGGTGAGGAACTGCCGAAAACTTATGCTTACCAATTGACTTTGCAAGCTTAACCTTGGAATATTAGCAGAAATAGATGCGAGCTGAAAGCCAGCAGTTTTGAAGGAGTGACTAAATAATATTCACAAGCCAACAGAAGGCGAGCAGATATATATATTAGGCGGTTAGCACCACCCACTAGCCAACGAGGTGCACGACTCCCCGCTGTCGGCGTTAGCCATCTATGAACCAGATTAGAGCAAGCGTGTTACCCGAGAACCTTATAATGTGAACTGTGCTCCCCCAACTAGCTACTTGCTATTTGGACTATGCTGAGCCTGTGTGGGGCTCTGTCTAGTTTTTGTAAATGTGTGACTTGTTTTAAACGGCCACTGCACGCCGCGTCAGCCAATGGCGCCAAAGCTCGTCTCCAGCCTGTTTGACGCGGTCAGACCAGCGTCACAGGGCAATTCAGCTCCTATGCAATGCTTAATCCTTCATGATAAACAGTTAAATGCACTTTAAGACTAGCATGAACCGCTAGCTATCATAGGGCTTGAATGGGTTGCCAGCTAGACAGCTTCTTCTGTGACTTATGTGACACACCATACTGTTGTGAGATCAGAACCTGTGTATGACACGTGTTCGACTGCATGTTCAGCCGACTTAGCTACTACGCTCGCCTCCATCACCAGACGTCTTGCCATCGGAACTGGTTGTGCGTGTGAATAATCAGTAGGGTATGTACATCGTAACCGACACTTTGGTACCTTCGAGTAACACATCACCTCAAAATTAAAACCTCAACTGGACTTTCTATGAGACTTTTACAAGTAATCAAGACTAACCAAGGTAAAAACCTCAACAACGGATGCCCGCATAGAACAAAGGAGTCGGTAAAATTCGACGCCTGACTCCAACCAATGAAACGTGCGTTGGCAGGAGTGGGTCACACGCGTGGAGTAATTATTCTAAGCAAAAGGGTCGACCAACAGTTTCAAGGTCACACTCAAGAGTTGACCAAACAAAGAAGGCCAGTTCAGGTGAGCAGGGGAAAAACAAAGAATGTATTGAACTACATACACGCAGGTCAGATAGACAGTCGTAGAGGAGAATTTCCAAAACTAGCTCAACAAAGATAACATAAATGCACATAAAAATAGGTTTTGAAACGGAGCGATTAACATACAAGCCACCGCTGCTTCCTATTTGGGACCGAGAGAATCCCACAGCTTGCGATAATCAAATCGGAATGCGAATGGTGCGAAGTCTCGGAAGGAACTATAAGAACTGTTCTCTACTTTTAACTATATATTTTTAAAGGGGCCTACTAACCCATAAAACGGCTATTGACAGTTATGTTTTTTTACCTTTTTTTGTGAGAGCGTTATATTTTTGCTAGTCAGACTAACAGCTTACTGGGATGATTGTCAATCCAACGCCAGTTATGGCCCTAATTAAGTATCCTTATGCACCGAATAAGCTATTTGAACAGTGAATATTTATGCGTAAAAAGACAACAGCAAGAACATCCAAACGGTGACCGCGTTATAACCGACCGGTGACGACAAGTAAGCCAGAAACAACCCCTCCAGTGACCCTGTCTTCATAGCTAAAACATTTCATTTATTGCTGACTGTTAGTTGCCAGGGTTCAGTGTGTGCAGCATTTTCTGATTATTTGTTCAACAGTGTGCGACAGTCTGATGCTTCATCAGCATTAGAGCAAGAAATTATGTAATAACGGACGCAAGCGCATCGGGCAGGGCAATGTGAGGAATCCGTCAGAGTCACGTGCTGAATTCCTCATACTGCCATAGCGTTCACACGGTCTTGTTCTCAATCGATCGGCGCCCTGCCCATTAAGCCCAGCGCCGATCGATTTCAGCGACTCTGTCAGCGCCTGCCCTTTGACTCGGGAGCATCTGCAGAGATTGAAGAACAGAGCTACAGAGGGCTACATAGAGTCGTTCAGTTTCATCGGGATGTTCCTTCTTTCTAAGAGGCTTACGTGCGGTGTTTTCAAAAAAACGCCTGCCATGCCAGCCGAATAAAAAAGTAGTTCACCTTCCCAGACAGAAATGGAATTGGTGAAGTCAGCGAACGTTTACGTGATAAATGCGTTATTGGGACAGCTGTGGAGGCGAAATCAGGGAACTGGGCGGTCCATTTTGCAGGTACCTATCTTCTTGACGCATAATTCTATCAGCTTTCCAGAGTTCTCAATGTCCTTCGCGGTGCGTGGGGCAGAAGGTTTGCAATTTTCCTCCAAATTAGCAAGCGGAAATACTCCAGCTGTTGATTTATTTAGCGATGGCCTAACCGGCTCCTAAATGTAAGCATCCATCTGGTAGAAAATTCGCATACTTGCAGCAATAGAACAGTATCATCCTTCTAGGCGCAGGCGATTATCGGTATGGCAATAACACCCGTCCGATGAGGTCATCTTCGACTAAGTAGCAAGAGCATTTGATCAGCTAGGCGAATCATGCGGCTTATTTAAACAGAATCGAAACTGCTGGAAGGATTTTCGTTAGCCTTCGAAGGCGTCTAGGGACGCGTAGCGATCTTAGATTACTAAAACAGATCCTTGTGTACCTGATGTCCGTTACATACGTGGTAGCCCACGTGATATCGCAGTATCGATCGTCGTTAGTCGATAACGGTAGAGTCTGTTCAATGCCCGTAGGTCTTGGACCATACGTGTAGAATGTGATAGAAAACTGGGCTATTTGGCCATCGTTACTCGAGAATGATCTATGGGCTGAATATGCAGGTCTCACCCATAATAGAACAGTCTGCACTTGCTGTAACAACACTACGAGGCATTCTTTAGCCATCCAAGAACGAGGAATGCAATGTCTTGGATAGACTGAACATCGCCTCGTCCATGAGCTCGACTTAACGGACATGCGGATTTTGGCACCGACCAGCAGCAAGACAGGACGAGAGCTGCTGGAGGCTTGGGTCTCTGACGCCAATTCCATAAACAAACGCATTGCTTTACCCCCTCTCCTTGCTATCACGCGGCCAGATGATGGGTCCCAGTTCGCACCCAAGACAAACATAGCCACCGTACCGTGGTTTTCTCCTACCTCCCTGCCCTAGTCTCGCGGTCTCTGAAGGTGGCCTCCTGTACGAGTCCAGAAGCCCAGACCCATAAAACTGCCTTTCCGATGACTCAGTTGATCCACTTTTTGAAAAAATCCGCAGCCTCGGTGGGATTCGTACCCGCACCAACAATGGGAAAGCTGTAGTACAACCAACGCTCTAGCTAACTGAGCTAGGAGGCCCCACCGGGAGCCGTGAATTTAATCACACTTGGGTCAAGTTACCCACCCAGTCTACTGCAATGTATGGAATCCACCAATTCTGATACGCTAAGCTGACTGCCCAAGCAGGATTTCCTAAGCAATCAATATAGGATCCACCAAATGGGTATAGAGAAGTAGACGATAGCGGTAATATTTAAATCCCTCTTCGATCAGTCCAAAACTGATGTCGGATAACAGGAAGTGCATTTGACTAGATACGCATCGAAAGTCAAGCTGCCGAGTCGGAACTGGTCTTATTAGTGGCCAGCGGTGTCATATTCATGATGACAAAACCGAACTCCGAATTCATCGACAGAGGGTTAAAAATCGGAGGGTCCATAGGAGCTCTCCTACGGCTCGCCTTATACCGTCGAGTGTGGAGAAGGTCCTTTTGAGGAAATCTGAAAGTCACCTGCCGTTTCTGAGCCCATTTCACAAACTTCCAGCTTGGGGCTCCGACATTACATGGGTTGGTGACATGGAATTTAATAAGAGTATAGTTTTCCATTTTCCATTCTCCAATGTCTCTCATTAGTTAACACTTGCCATCCCTCCACTCGACTGGGTGTTATAACTCGTAGAGCTACGAAAATTGACAGAACAATGTCCCCTCTGAAAGGAAGCTTACAATACTTAATAGTCTGCGTTTGAATACTACCCATATTAAGCCATTCATATTTGGATTAAATATGACGTGGAGAGTTTTCTAGACTAGATTATATCCGTCAGCCTCGTACAGTAAGAAAACAGCTCACTGGAAACCAAGCCAGAGAATCAGTGCAGACAATCTCTTAGACCTTGTTTAAAAGGAATGGCATTAATGAGTGATACTCCGCAAGCTGTCGGTACGGCATCAAGGTGTCTTTGTCTATTTTAAAAGGTCTTCTGGTAGAGAGCTTTGTATAAAGCCGCTAGCACTGTCGATACCTCCCTGGTATGGCTGTTTATTAGAGGACCACCTACAAATTGGTTTTAGCTGGTTGGCTTTCATTTGCCAGTGGTCATGTAGACTACCGTTCTTGAGGGCAACCCCTGTAGCCTGCTCCGAGTCACCTGTGCACTCTTTGGCCTCCCAAGTTACGTCTCCGTGACTTGTGGTTTGAGAATTAGTTGTTTTCTTCTATCGTACATGGCAGGCTTGCCACTTCTTCGCTCCAAAATCTGTGTCCACTCCTGTTGAGATGCAAAGGGGAGTCGTTTCCGCTGTGTAAACTTATATTCCAGGCGGCCCCAGCCCTGGTGATGAGGTGAGGCAATGGCTTCTGTTTTGAGCGCGGCTCAAGCAGGCGTACTCGATACAGTGGGGTACTATGACATCTTGAAAATGCGCGTCGACACTGACCAGTACTTTCCCTCCACTTCACGCTGTAGGGTTGGGTATTAAAGTCTGATGAAGAGCAGCTGCTTGACGGCAAACTAGCAGCTTTTCGAGTCCTCATTCGCGCACAAAACGTCTCAGGTGCATTCGCCAACGAGAAGTTTTCTAAGTCGAAAGTTGGGAAGACCGAATAAGCAGTAGGGAGCGTGTCGAAAGGGAGCAGTAGCAATTGCTCAAGCATCTCGATCCCCAGCCATCGTAGTCACCGTCAGTCGCTGCACGAGGTGCGTGCGTGCGCCTGAGCCATGTCCACCAGCAGCCAATCAGCGAAGACGATAATGTTTATCGGCCTCCGCGCCTTGGGTATGAGTCATGTCCCGGGCAAGCAGTAAAATGACAAAGAGTGTTTGTCAAACCAAAGGGTGAGCGGTCACGCTCACGAGAGGGGCCATCACAATTATACTGCTCAAAGCTACCTTACATTCGGAAGGTTAAACCCGCCTTGTGCGATCAAATGGGCAGGGTAGCAAAACTGGCCGTTAACTGGAACCCCTCGAGGACAAGTTACAGTCGTATATCTTCCATCTATTTCCTCGTTCGTAAGCCTTATTATCCGATTAGGTTGTGCTCTCACTTGCGAAGTTACTAATTTTCGTATAAGTAATCTAAACTAAGTCCATTTTTTGTGTAAGAATCCGCCACAAAATCGTTTGCCGTCAACGAATCTATTCTTAGGAAAGCGGACAGGCGAGTTCCCGGTAGTTGTTCAGAAAAAGATGGGATTGCTGTAACTAGAAATTTTCTGGCCTGACTTTCCTGAGTCTCATTCCAACTCATCACCAGGAGCACTCGGATAAAAGAGTACTAGAGACGCTGCATTCTCTGTGCCTCTATTACCCTTTTCTGTGACTGCCTCTGATGATGGAGCACACATTACTACTTCTCGTGAGCATCTCAAGTTGCGCTACTCGTGTCTCTTCATTTGTATGCCTCCTCCTCCTCCTCCTCCTCCTCCTCCTCCTCCTCCTCCTCCTCCTCCTCCTCCTCCTCCTCCTCCTCCTCCTCCTCCTCCTCCTCCTCCTCCTCCCTCCTCCTCCTCCTCCTCCTCCTCCTCCTCCTCCTCCTCCTCCTCCTCCTCCTCCTCCTCCTCCTCCTCCTCCTCCTCCTCCTCCTCCTCCTCCTCCTCCTCCTCCTCCTCCTCCTCCTCCTCCTCCTCCTCCTCCTCCTCCTCCTCCTCCCTCCTCCCCTCCCTCCCCTCCTCCTCCCTCCCTCCTCCTCCTCCTCCCTCCTCCTCCTCCTCCTCCTCCTCCTCCTCCCGCCTTTTACAGTTAAATTGGTTTTTCTGTTAGTCCCTAAAGCTTCTCAGTCATCAGTTGGCTTGTAACCTTCCATAAACGCACAGTGTATCTTTCTCTTTTCTGCATTGCATCAGCCTGCTAAAATACTTTTATAGTGACGTTTATTTAATTAACGGGAGCCATTCTGCTTACATCGCGTTGCTGTAGGACAGTAATTATCTATATGTCATGAGTTTTAAAATGATGGATCGCTGATCATCAACTAGCCCCGTTTAGGTCTCTTAGCTCGTCTTGAACCGTGAGCGTTCCTTTACGATCGCCGTCTCCATACTCGTTACATGCCTCAAAAGTTGGTGACTCAGTGCGCAACTGTAGCATGACGGTAATCGATTAATTAACTGCGTCTAAAAGGCCGCAAACGAGCAGGGATTGCTCGCTGGATTCACGCCAAACCGATCACAGCAGTTCGATGTTTGTTCTCAAGCGCTTATGTGCTTGTTGATTCAATAGACTGTGCTCTAACACTTCTCATCCTCTGACTGGTGATTTGAAAACCTTATTATCGGCATTAACTGCGTAGTACATCTTCACTGACAGTTACATGGTTCTATATGTATTCCCCCTTCCTGGGTTTAATCTACATAGCTAACTAATATGTGTGTTTTAGAAGGCCTGATGTGGTTTATTATTTCATAGCTACGGGAGGTAACTCTCTGCGTTAACCAGTAAATTCGTAAAACGCCATGCACAAAGTTGTTTTATGGTGATGTTTGTTATTCAATTTCAGCGGAAGCACAATAGCCGGGTCCCTCCAAGGTAGTTAAATCAAGGCCCCTTGTCTTATGAAAACCGTAGTAATATGGCTTTTGTGAGGGAGGCATAAAGAGAGGGGAAAAGAGGGGGAAAAGAAAAAAAGAGGAAAGCCAAAACGGCACACTAGCCCGAAAGGAAAACAACACAGGTGTACCATGGCAACGTCCCCTTGGACAACCGACCAACCAACCGGTCCATCGGGACGGCATACGGTAGGACGCCGCGTAACGGAGCTACGGAATTCGGGAATAAATGAACAGTGATCCGGGGTTCTTGGACTAACCCAAACGTTCACCAGAAAACATTTTGAGAAGCAAAATAAAAATAATAATATCGTGGAGGGACACGGCTATTGTGCTTCTACCAATTTCTTTGCTGTACATAGGCCTAGGAGAATAAATTTGGCGGAAATTTATTGATTTTTTTATGTTTCCTTGCGCACATTTCGCATAGGTTAAGGCCACATCAATAAAACCCCATATTACCAACATTCCCGTTTTAAACGACCCTGGGGTTAGGGATGTCTAACCGGGACTTATATAACCTACCGTTGCCTGTGTTTTCACTGTCCGGTGTAAATAGCTGAGGGACATTCTTGCCGTGTCTGGGACGATTTTGCTGACGTCTAACAGGCGACCCTATAGACAACCGACTTCTTCTTACTTGCCAGTAAAGCCCAATCGAAAAACACCCCAGCCCTTGCCGTAGCGGTCCCTTATGTGCATATGCATCTTGTTAAGTTCCAGGAGGCTGCTGCTATGCAGGAATTTGCATTGGCACCGCCCCGATCACGCAACTGATAGGCGCCAAAAAGGTCATAGAAAGACGGAGTGTAGCTGTCATTCACTTCGTCCAATCCCAACCCTGGTCAAGACGGGGAGAGAAGAGAGAGTGCGGTAGACGCCACGCATGTCTGCCTCACTTTATTCTAAATTACGCGCACGTCAATTGTGGTGTGTCCACTCAGTTGGGCACGCGGTGTATGTCCCCGCTTGCAACGGTTGAACTTTCAGTGGTATGCCTTGACCGCTACAGTAAATGGGTCAGATATCGATTAGTAGGATAAGTGGAAATACATATGAAAAGGGAATTTAATGCTTACAGAATTTGTTAACCTGTTCCCTCTACACTAACTAAATTAGGGCGGACCGACTTTCAAGGCACACTTTTTCCTGCAATATTTTGTTTTTGAACGTATCGAAAGGTGTGGTATGATAATACAACGACATTTTAGAACGGTCAAGCAATTCGCTAATCGAATTCTGGATGCTGTTTTCCATCCACTTCAATGTTATCTAATTGCCCCGAGGTCGTTCCGCTTCATGGACCGAGGCTTCCGATCCATCTCCTGTCGTACATTTTTATATCAACGTTAGCTATTGCCAATTTTTATCACGATGCCTTACGTGTAAAGAGAGAGAGAAAAAAATGCAAAAACTGAGAATAACTGTCCCCATAATAGACTTTCATTTTATGAAACTCTTTTGACCCTTGTTTACCTTGCTAATTTATCTTCTGATCACATTGAATGGAGCCATTTGTGTTGACAAAGGTGACTATGCGTTTACTTTTCCCACTTTCATCAGTCTTGGGTGCTTCGTTAGATTCCCCACCGGGCAGTACGAGGGCTAGCTCTGAAATTGGTTTACTAAACGGAAAAGAAGAACTAGTAAGTGATTCTATTGTTTTGCTTCTCAAGCCAACTTAAAATTTTAAATGGTTGTAATTTGGTTAATATGTTTTACACTGCGGCCGAATAAGCTGGATTTTCTGGTAGACATTGCCACATCCATAGCTTCGATGGGGATCAGCCGTTTCGTATGCATTCAGCTGCCGTCCGCATGTGTTACATGGCAGTTTGACCGTTGTGGTCCGACGATGTTCACCGTATGCTCCACAGCACGGTGGTGCAGGGGCTGCGACTGGCGCTGGATTATAGTGAGTACAGATTTACGATGTATCTACCTCACTCTCTGTTCAACTCCCCCACCTGGACTCGGTGTTAAGACAGTGTAGTTAACTAAAATTACCTAACTGTAACTGAAAAAAACAGTAATGGCCTGCCTTTTGCTCATTAGGTGGGAAAATCCAGCCTCGATACATTTACGGGAGTCAGTTAGACTTCTGAGGTGTCTACTTTCCTGTATTAAGTGTTTCGTCCTCGAAGTTTAACCTGTTGTATTATCTCTAAAAGTGCATACTTTTTCCTCTGCATTGTGATTCCAACTGACCTGGTTTACGACTGCTTGTGGTGCTGCACGTAAACTCTTTGCTCTAATAAAGGATTGTCCATTTAACTGCCTTCTTATTTGGAAACCTTCGAGATGTCGATCCTCGTACCTCCAAACCTTCACACCTAGCGGCTGCGCGATCTCTTCGGCCAAACCCGCGGTTTTCCCTAATTGCCTGGCGTAAGTTAGCCCATCAGCGTTCAGCTACACCATCATTGGCACGATGTCTAAATGAAATCCAGAAATTAAGATTTGGCTTTCCACCTCAGTAGTCCTATCCTTTTAGGTTTGTATGGTTCTCCCTATATTTAATTATGAACCATGGTGATTGATTAACATTTTTGCAGAAGGTTTTCAAGTGATAGTTGCAAAATAACGATTTTTCCCTCCCTTCTCCATCTAACCCCTTCCACCTCTAGACAGTTTCGTTCACCGTTGCTTCTAGCATTAAGCTGCTTCAGCAACTACTAGAATGGTGTGATTATGGATGGTACCAAGGCTCAAAAACAAAAAAACGTGATCCAATGATTTAAAATCACAAGGGCCCTCATCTGGAGCCAAGGCATAGATTGTTGAATTCAATAGCCCAAAATCCGCGTTCAAGTTGAGAAGGAGGAGCTTACACGGTAAGCTAGATGTCAAGACAGAACAACAGAATCACTTACTAGTTCTTCTTTTCCGTTTGGTAAACCAATTTCAGAGCTAGCCCTCGTACTGCCCGGTGGGGAAGCTAACGAAGCACCCAAGACTGATGAAAGTGGGAAAAGTAAACGCACAGTCACCTTTGTCACATTAATAAAACGTGAGTAACCAATTATGATAAATGCTGGACAGTAGCTCCAAGACGGCCAGATGATCAATTCACCTTTCGCGTTGACTTCTTCCGCCTGACAAAAACGGCAGCCTTCCCGTGACCCCACGTTTACCAACTTCTTACCCCGCCTCAGGCCCTCGCACTGTGACTACCTCCTCTCCGTCACAGGGCAAGGTAAAAAGAGGTCGATCAAGGATAGCTAAATTGCTGCAGTTGGCTGATGATCTACGCACCATTGCTGGGTTGTAAAGGTCACCGGAGCGGATCCGCATTGGCTACAGGGGAAACCGGCGTGCGAGTGGCCTGTGGCGCTTTCCACCTCTGACGCCCATGCCGGGCAGGCGTCACGTGGCCACTGTTTACGGGCTGCAGGACCGCACGCACGCAGCTGCTGAGACGGGCAATCAAAGGGGCCCATAACCCAATCAGACGGACTCTCACCTGACATTTATTTGCTCACTGCCGCAGCAATCCAGCGCGCAGGCTCTGGAGGAGGAGGAGGAGGAGGAGGAGGAGGAGGAGGAGGAGGAGGAGGAGGAGGAGGAGGAGGAGGAGGAGGAGGAGGAGGGAGGAGGAGGAGGAGGAGGAGGAGGAGGAGGAGGAGGAGGAGGAGGAGGAGGAGGAGGAGGAGGAGGAGGAGGAGGAGGAGGAGGAGGAGGAGGAGGAGGAGGAGGAGGAGGAGGAGGAGGAGGAGGGAGGAGGAGGAGGAGGAGGAGGAGGAGGAGGAGGAGGAGGGAGGAGGAGGAGGAGGAGGAGGAGGATGAGGAGGAGGAGGAGGAGGAGGAGGAGGAGGGAGGGGGAGGAGGAGGAGGAGGAGGAGGAGGAGGAGGAGGAGGAGGAGGAGGAGGAGGGGGAGGGGAGGAGGAGGAGGAGGAGGGGGAGGGGGAGGAGGAGGAGGAGGATTGCTGGATTGCTGCCGCGCGCAGGCTCGGAGCTCACCACTTGTCTGAGCGCCTGACCGCCACCGAGTTTCTGTACACAACTTCAATTTGTGTCTTTCCCCTTCTCTTCGAAAAGGGGACTTCACTTCAGGTCCTTCCCATTGATGTATCGTGTTTAAGCCGTCAAGCTGGCGAGGAGGGTATTGAGAAGCGTGCGATGGAAGGAGAGAGAGAGAGAGGCTGTTTTTGTACTTTTTAGGTGTCATTTGACAGCCAATTAGTAGCAGGTAAAAGGTCGGTACGAAGGTGATGCAATAGTCCCACTATAACATTTTCAAAAAAAACAAACGAAGGGGGAATATGAGAAACTTCCATAAGATGCAGATGCTAAAAAAGGACATTAGGGCAGCAATAGTGATAAGCAGAGCTGGTAAATACCAATTCTCTGAGATAGACTCTTCTTTGTGCTTCCTTACTGTCTCTGTTGATACGATTGCAGCAACCTTTTAAAATATTTTCCTGAAAACCGCTTTCGATTATCACCATCACCGCCGCCGCCACCATCACGGGTGGATGGGGTGTGCCCGGTAGCTTAGCTGTGATTTAGCCGAGGTGTCCACATGTGTGAAACTACATGCAACGACAGGCGAAAAAAAAACAGGTTGCCGTGTCTAACGAATAAACGGTTTCGGAACATGCCACGTGCTCTGGCGCCTAGCTGGCAATTCGTCTTTGTATTATGGTATGATGAGTATTGCGCGCCATAAACTCAGACCTCAGCGCCGCCCTCGGGCATAAACATGGAGGACTGCACGAAAACAGCCAGCAAAGAATTCAGGTACTGCTGGAAATCATCCAAAAAGTTCATCTACAACGACATCCAGCTACATTACTGTCATGTGTAGAGAAAAGTACTTGCTAAATTCTACCCCCTCCTGAATGGGTTGCGTGGTAAATGCGCTGGACCAACACGGGGCCATATCAGGCCACGGTAGGCGTTATTCGGGTTGAGCCCCCAGAACAAATGCTGAACATGGCGGGAGGGGAGGCACCCTTTGGTGCAGGCTCACACCGCACTAGCCACTGTTGCCATTTATGGCTCTGATTCAGGTGTGATGGCATGGTCAGGAGTGTCCCCGGTCACACCAGCGACTTGCTACCAACCCCGCCTCCGGTCTTCTCGACAGGCGGGTAAGGGAAGAGAGAGAGAGAGAGAGAGTGCGGTAGATATAGTGCAAGTCTACTGCTTACTTCAAACTGATTCACGTGCAAATAGCCGTCCCTGTGCCCCCATGCTGTGGTGCATACTGTGGACATATTCGGACTACGGTGGTCGAACTTGCAAATTAATGACACCGGTCAATACCACCGTCCTATCATAATTTAACTAGTGTGCATTACCATAACAATAGGCATTTTATTTAGTTCAACACTAACTACTACTTCCCGCTACGACGTTCAGACCGTATTCCCACCGTAAGTCCTCAAATGACAGTGAAATTTAGCGGTCATCTGGGTGTTTAAACGACCCTCTTTTACTAAGCCGTGATTACCCTGCGCTGGATCAACTCGGGTGCCAGATCAGGACATGAAAGGCGTTATTGAAGATGCACAGTCATACGAAATGTCAAAATGGGGGTGTAGGATGGTACGCCTAGATGCGGGTTCACGTCGTACCAACCACCTTCGTCCGACACCGCCTCCGGTCTTCCTGACTCTGTCATGGCACCAAGCTTACGTGGGTGAGGGTGCAGATAGTGCGGTAGATGCTTCGCAAGTCTACTATAACTAAAATCTAATTATCGTTTAAGTCGCTATCCCTGTATCTACCCCGTTGTAAAGCACACGGTGCACCTAGTCGGAGTCGACGGTCAAACTGTCGTATGTACTCACCACACTAAAATCATCATCAACAGGAGTAGGCAAAAGATACGATAATGAGGGGTTTTAGTGTGCGTAGAACCCTGATTTGCTGTCTCGGACGACAGTGACCACTGGTGGGGATAGGAACTGTGATATACTTGAAAAGACACGTATGAGAGGAAGAGAGATAGATGTCCACCAGCTGTATAGCTTTGTGGATACGGTTTGAAGTATATTTGGTCCGGGTTTCATTTTTCTAGGGTGGGGTGGGGGCCTGTTCAAGTGGGACCCAACCGACTGTGACTGTATGAATGCGCCCATCTGCATAGGTTGCAGTTCATCAGCGGTACGGTCAGCTCGTCTGGAATCGTTCGCAAGCTATGCGAATGACCTTGACCCAGCAGGATTTAAAAGTTTAAGCAACCGCCTTAATCTTGCCAGCAGCCACTGTTGCCAGAAAGAGCAGCTATGGCTCCATTACTTAATGGATCCCCCAATCAGCTGTTTTCCATCTTGCCAACCGATCTAATCATCATGGCGTCCAAAGTTCACCCATAATTGGAGCCACTACACAACCATCTTTCATTATGCCGGCTAATCAGGAGTTGAGGAAAGTTCAAAAGGACGGTCGACGTGCAAGAAATAATTGATACCCCTGGGGATAAACACGACAGAAGAGCTTGATTACCAAATCTGTGGTGAAATATAAAGGTTATCCTACAAAACTAAAGAGGTAAAATTACTGTAGGACTGAGGGAACAGCTAAATAAGGGAGAAGAGGAGAGGGTGCGGAGGCCAGCACTGTTCAGTTTACTGAACACAGCATCATGTTTGGTGAGGAAAGCTCTCTTACTGAGTAGCCTTCCACTCTAAATACTTTCACCCTGTTAACTTGTAACGCTTCCAGTGAACACTTTTTATGCCCTGACTCCATGACCTTAAGAGAACAGGAAATTTCACCGACGTAGGACGTGGCACTATCAGGCTAGCTGCATTTGGAAATTAGACTGCACTTAAACAAAGTTCAGTGACCGGTGCACTGGAACTGACCCCGGCCTCGCTGACATTTTTTACGCGATCTGCGGCCCCAGGATTCCATTTTGGTGACGGTTTATTGTTCCAGACCCGACCCGGTGAGTTTCGTTTACACGTGCTTTTGCGTGCTCGCATTCAGAGGCCACAATTAGCGTTGACGCAGTGCTCCGCCGCCTGAATTTGTTTACACACTCGTGTCCGTTTACGTGGTCACCAGCACAGCGACGCAGTCCTTTTGCCGTTGCTTAGCCGGGAGCCTGAACACTGGTACGCTGTTAGATCGGGTGATTATGTGTGCGCGTGCCTGGTGGTGGTGGTGGTGGTGGTGTGCGTCGCCCACTCCCGTAGCAGACAAATGATCAGCTTGAACGGTGGTCTGATAGTGGGGGTGAGGGAGAGAGTGAGGTCGACGGCTCAGCACATTTTCCTCCCTATAAGCAATCTGACGCGCTCGAACCTATCATGGTGCGCTAAAAGCCGTGACTTGGAATGTTGCCAACTGACGGGATAACTCAAACTGCGTGGTCGGCACAGTGTGTGTTATCGTGTGGAGTGGCTGACTAGCGGACTGAGAGTCAGCCTACAATGGCTCCTTATTACTGTGGTCTCTATGGCACTCCCATTCAGTTGGGATCTGGGCCACTCCTCTCTTGTGTCATGTTATTGTCTGGTGTTGGGCCACAGTGCGTGGGCCTGCGCCCTCTCCAATCTCCGGTCTTCTGGACTCTGTCTTGACACCGTGTCCATGTGAGGGAGTGGAACAGAGAGTGAGGTAGATGCAGCGAAAGTCTACTCACACTATAATCCAGCAGGAGTCACCATCCCTGCACAACATATGGTGGATATCCTCGAAAAAGACGGTTGAACTATCGTACGTGGGCTTTATGGAGTTGATCCGTGGTTATAACACAGAAACGATTACGTAGACGGTAGTAGACCGCGCATTCAGCTCAAAATCACACAATTCTAAGGCCATAGAGCCAAATCTAATGTGACGTGAAGATTGATTGTAGCGCCATTCGACCCCTGTAGCGGTCGAAGACATTGAGGAAGCCACGGACAGGTTAACGCAACACGCTTTGGATAGATTCTAACGCGAATATAGCTGAAAAGAATCATTAGATAGGCTGGAACGAGTTAGATGTATGAGAACGATGTACTAAAAATAATGAACTTCGATATACATTTAAGAAATAGAGAGAAGAGATAGATAAACAATGCCAACAAAGACAAGGGAAATTGTAATTGCAATTGCTGGCTCATTAGCTGTAATCAGCCATTCATACCCAACATTAGGCGGTGCACCACCCGAGGTTCGAACTTGCGACCTATGGGTCAGAAGTTCAACGCTCTAACCGATGAGGCACAGGCTCGTGGTCTTGCCGCTTTAGATCGGAAATAATGACTGCATTCGTTGATGACCGCTCACCGAACGTTGACGGATATCATTCGTCCCGTTCTGACATAGGGCTCATTCTCAAGCCCCGCCAGCATCCGCATAACAGCTAGTAGTAGTAGTAGTAGTAGTAGTAGTAGTAGTAGTAGTAGTAGTAGTAGTAGTAGTAGTAGTAGTAGGGAGAGGGACACCGGCTATATTAACCAACACGTAATTACACCCTCTCCATCCCAGATCCCACCAAAAGTGACTTCAGTTCATCCGAAAAATCCTGTCAATCTTTTGAGAGGTACACCTCATCAAGTTTTGAATCACTGAACTACCCGAAGTTATTTCACTCACACGTCAGTTCGACCACCGTAGTCCGACTATGTGCACCGTATGCTCCACAGAACGGTGGTGCAGTAACCATGACTTGTGCGCAGTTTAGTTTAAGTGATAGATTACTTGCACTTCATCTACCGCACTCTATCTGTGCCCGGTGCTCTACTCTGTGCCCGGTGTGCTCTACTCTGTGCCCGGTGTCAAGACATGGTCAAGAAAATGGTGCGGCATGAGCCGGCAACTGCGCGTGACCATTTTTGGTAAATGTACCCCACATGTTCGGCATTTGTTACGGAAGCTCCTCCCAAAAAAGAATAACGCCTGCCGTACTCTGATTTGGCCTCCTCGTTGGTCAAGCGCATATACAACGCGGCCCGTTTAGGGGGCACACACGATAGCTCGACCGTCGATTTTGACGATGACTTGCGCTTGATTTAGTTTAAAGTGATTGTAGACTTGCGCTGCATCTACCGCAAACTCTCCTCCTCCCACAGCTGAGCACGGTGTCATGACAGAGTCAAGAAGACCGGAGATGGGAGATGGCGCAGGTTTCTGGCGCGGCTGGAGCCGCCCCTGTGTGAACCAACACATCTGGCTTGGATCCCAAGGAGTGGGAGTGTCATAAAAGCCACACTAAGAAGAAGCAATTGCAGCTTGATTCTCAGTCCACCAGTCAGCCACTCCACACGATAACACACATTGGGCTGACCACGCGGTCCGAGTTATCCCGTCAGTTGGCAACTTTCTAAGCCACGGCTTTTAGCGCACCGTTATAGTTTCAAGCGCATCAGATTGTTTATAGTGAGGAACATGCACTGAGCCGTTGACCTCACTCTCTCCCCAAACCCACAATCAGACCACCGTCCGAGCCGGTCAGTTGGCTCATGTGGGAGTGGGTGCATTGGCTGACGGATCAGCGTACCCGTTTTCGCACGCCACAGCCCGACCTAGCCAGCATAATGCACACATCAGGATTCACTAAATTAGGGGATATGGAGGAGCCATCGCCGTCTGAATCCTAGTCCACCGGTCAGCCACTCGACAAAGCACATACACTGGGCCGACGGCATGGTCTGGTGTAAGCGTCAGATTGGCAGCCTTCCAAGCCACTGTTTCTAGGAGACCGTGATATCCTTAGGTATATGATGATGGTAAGGGTGTTTTGTATTTATTTGTTTAGGTAGTGTGCGCTGATATGTCTTAGCCTCCGGTGGTTTACCGCAGGCTTTCATGGAGGCGGATGTATCCTAATAGTCTCATGCGGTGTGCAAATGTGCGGGAGCAATGAGGACAGTGGAGGCGGCAATCTCTGCTGTATGTTGGTGCTACAGGCCCTGGTTCACCAGTCTCTGTACGATGGATTCGCAAGTGACCGATCAGGCCGATGCGTGAGGCAAATGTCCGGTCGTAATGAGGACAGTTTAGGAGAGAGTCCCCTTCGCGGATGGTGGCGGTGGTGTTAAAAGGTGATGAGTATTGGGGTGTGATCCCTATGTTGGTGGGAGCGATGGAATAGATGTCAGGAGTGAGTGCGGGGGAGTCGGAAGGAGGGTGGGCAGAGTGTGACGTAGAAGTTGGAATTGTCGGATTGTTGCTGCATTGCGTCCGAAGATGTCCAACCAGGCCGATTCGCGCGCGGAAGATGCGTTGACAGCGTGGGCATGTTGGAATGGCCTGGGCATCGATGGTGTTGGTCCGAGGCGCTGGTGACTTTCGTACCGCTCTTTTGGCCTTGGCGGCGGCGATCCGGTTGGCATCATAGATGGCTGAAACAGTCTTCACGGATCTTCTCCATGCCGGACTATCATGGGCGTGGTCCTCCCAGGTCACCGGGTTGATTTGCAGTTTTCAGAGATTTCTTCAAGGTCCTTGTAGCGTCATTTTTGAAAAGTCGTTTGGGTGGTCGCTCGTCGTTCATTCTCACCAGGTGGCCGCTCCATCGCAGTTGCACTTGCCTCAGCATGGCGTGGATGCTGAATATTTCGGTCCGCTCCAGGACTTCCGTGTCCGGGATCCTGTCTTGCCATCTCCGCTTCAATATTCTACGGAGGCAGCTGAGATGGAAGTGATTCAACTTCCTTGCTTGGTTCGAGGTGATGGGTCAGGTCTCCGCTCCGTAAAGGAGTGTCGTCAAGACGATTGTCTTGTACATATTCAGTTTTGTGTCCAGGTGAATACCGTTGTTATTCCACATGGGGGCCTGCAGCCGGCCGAAGGCTTGAATGGTTTTGGAGATCCGTTGGGCAACCTCGTCATCGGTTCTCGTGTTGCGTGACAGCGTGCTTCCTAGACAAGCGAAAGTTTTCAAATTTTGAGTTGAGCACAGTTTACATTGATTCGGGGAGCAATCTATTCCGCACTAGGTGGCGGCTGGTGCATGGCAACCGTATTGGATGTACTGATTATTAATCCAAAATTGGCGAAGAGGTCCATGCCACTTTGCATGTCCTCCTCCGAAATGGTTTTGAGCGCGCAGTCGTCCACTAAGAGCAAGTCATGGACTGTAGCCGTAGACACGGGCGTTGTGGCCCACATGCGCCGACTATTGAGAAGGTGCCCGTCAGTTCTGTAGGCGATGCGGATCCCAGGCTGCTCATAACGGTAGGTGTCCGTTAGCATGGCAGAGAACATGAGACTCAAGAGGGTAGGTGCAAGGACGCAGCCCTGCTTCCCTTCGTTTGTCACTGCGAATGCTTCGGATACCATCCTGTTGTCAGTAACGCGCACCATAATCCCGTCGTGAAGCTGACGCACCATGCGCGTGAACCGCTCAGGACAGCCGAATTTCTGCATGACTTTTCACAGCCCGCTGCAATTCAACGTGTAAAAGGCTTTCGTCAGATCCATGAAGGTAGTGTACAGGTGAGTCCGCATCTCCTGGCACTTCTCTTGCAGCTGGCGAGTGGCGAAGATCATGTCGATTGTTCCTTGGTGTCGTCGGAAGCCACATTGGCTTTCCGGGAGCAGTCCTTGCTCCAGGTGAGCGTTCAGGCGATTGAGGAGAATGCGGGCGAAGATCTTTCCGTTGACTTTCAGCAGCGAGATTCCTCGATGGTTGTCGCAGAATTGGCGGTTCCCTTTCTTCTTGAAGAGGTGGACAATGGTTGCGTCTTTGAAATCCTGAGGGACTTGCCATTGGTGCCACATATCTTGGAAGATCATTGTGAGTTGTTTAATCAGTTGGGTGCCCGCCATGCTTGTACATCTCAGCAGGGATCGCGTCCGAACCAGAGACTTTCCCGCTGGAGAATTGCTGTATGGCTCTGGTGGTTTTTGGTGAGAGGGTGGGAGATCAAGATCAGCGTTGATTTCCACTTCAGGCAGGCGATCGATGGCGGCGTCAGATATGGTGGAGGGCTGATTGAGAACGCTTTGGAAATGTTCTGCCCATCGCGTCAGGAGTTGCGTCTTCTCAGTGAGTAGCGTCCTGCCATCGGCACTGAGAAGGGAGGTGCCTTTGACCGGAGGTCCGTAGACACCCTTGGTGGCGGCGAAGAAGTTATTCCATTCGTTTCGGTCCGCGTACCCTTGGATTTCCTCGGCTTTGCACGTCATCCAGGCATCCTACATCTCCCAGCCGCTGATGTACAAGGCGGTGACTTTGGTAGAAGGCAGTCTTGTTTGCAGCGGTAGGGCGATCGACGGGGTGTAGGGGTACTAGTTAGGGGTAGCACCACGCAGATAGCATTTGGTCGCTCCATTTGTCTCGTATAGGTGGTGAATGCTCCTGTGGCCGCCTCTAACTGGTACCCAACTCTCACCTGTGGCTCCCCGAAGTTGGGTTTTTTCCCAACAGCCACACCCCGGGCAACCGTCATAACTGGCGGAATAAACCAGGTGAGGGTCTCCGGTGTTGTGTGTGCCTTCACACCCAGTATGTCTGACTTCCAAACTTCCCTCCTCCCGCCTCTCAAAAAGTCCTACGGTGGGGGCGACAGCAACCCCGTAGGCGGTCCAGGCTAACTCGGGTCGTTCTCCCACTAAAACAAAACCGTGACCCATAGTGGAGGTCGGCAGCCGTTTGGGATGTCCAAACAGCCATATTTAGGGACAGCACTGCTTTGCCTCCTCGCGGTCGAGGGGGCTAGAAAAGGGGCCTTAGATACATGCTGGTTATCACGTCTCTGCAGCCGGCCGCGGCTTGCAGATCACAAAATACGCGGTCGTAAAACTCAAACAAACAACAATACTTCCGTCCCCATCCTCCGCGCCATACCCTCCGGGCTGCTCAGGTGAGTACACTCATACTAGCCGCCTGGAATGTTCCTTACCTTTTAGACAACCCTAGGAGCGACCGGCCAGAACGGAGGACGGCCCCAGTCACTCGGTAACTAGGGCGCTACAAGGTGGACATTGCTGTTCTCAGCGAGACCTGATTCTCTGAGCAGGGTCAGCTGGAGGAGGTGGGTGCCAGCTACACCTTCTTCTGGAGCGGCCGGCCAAAGGCAGAGCGACGCGACGCTGGTGTTGCCTTTGCCATCCGGACACGACATCGTGGGACGTCTGCTCTGTCTGCCGCAGGGTAGAAATGATCACCTGATGAGCCTCCGTCTGCCTCTTCGGGGAGACCAGTTCACCACCATTATCAGCGCCTACGCTCCCCCAATGACGAGATCTGATGCGGCGAAGGACAAATTCTACGAGGACCTACACGCCTTGCTGGCGACTGTGCCAAAAAGAGGAAAAGTTAATTGTCCTTGGTGACTTCAATGCCCGCGTCGGGACGGACCACGATGCCTGGCAGGGAGTGCTGGGTCCCCACGGTCTCGGTAGCTGTAACGATAACGGCCTCCTTCTTCTGCGCACGTGTGCGGAACACCGTCTCCTGCTGACCAACACCTTCTTCCGCCTTCCGGCGCAGGAGAAGGCCACGTGGATGCACCCTCGGTCGCAGCGCTGGCATATTCTGGACTATGTTCTCGTCCGGAGGCGAGATCGACAGGACGTGCTGGTAACCAAGGCGATCCGCGATGCCGATGGTTGGACAGATCACCAGCCTCGTCATCTCCCAGATGAGGCTCCGACTGGAACACCGACGAAGGCCCCAAAATAAGAGGCTGCCAGGTAAGTTAAATATTCTTTTATTAAATTTGCCGGCTCACTGTTTTGATTTCAGAAACCAAATAACCGAGAAACTGGAGGACCTGCATGCTCCAGATGATAATGCTACCGTGGAGCTACGAGAGTGTCAACTGCGAAATTTCATCCAGTCCACCGCCCTCGAAGCCCTCAGACGCGCACGCCGTCAACACCAGGACTGGTTTGATGACAATGACGCCGACATCAGCAACTTACTCGCGGAGAAGAATGGACTTAACAAAGCCTACATGGACCTTTGGACTGACGCCACCAAAGCAGCCTCCTTCAGATGCCAGTGCCTTGTACAACAGTGGCTGCGGGAAATGCAGGATGCCTGGATGATTCGAAAAGGCTGAGGAAATCCAGGGGTATGCGGACCGCAATGAAATGAAAAACTTCTTCAAAGTCATCAAGGCTATCTACGGCCCATGTATCAAGGGGACCGCGCCACTGCTCAGCTCTGACGGCACAACACTGCTGACAGAGAAATCACAAATTCTGAAGCGCTGGGCCGAGCACTTCAGAAGTGTCCTTAATTACTCATCAGCCATCTCCGATGCTGCCATTGACCGGCTTCCTCAAGTAGACACGAACAATGACCTGGATCTGCCGCCTTCCCTACCAGAAACCATCCGGGCCGTGCAGCAGATTTCCAGCGGTAAAGCACCGGGATCCGACGCAATCCCACCGGAACTCTACAAGCACACTGGGACCCGGCTGATGGCAGCACTCACAACACTCTTCCAGGAGATGTGGCACCAAGGACAAGTTCCTCAGGATTTCAAAGACGTGATCATCGTCCATCTCTACGAACGGAAGGGGAACCGGCAACTCTGTGAAAATCACAGAGGCATCTCGTTGCTCAACATCTCTGGGAAGATCTTCGCCTGTATCCTTCTCAATCGTCTGAATGGCCACCTAGAGCAAGACCTGCTCCCGGAAAGCCATTGTGGCTTCCGCTGACACCACGGAACAACCGATATGATCTTGTCACCCGCCAGCTACAAGAGAAGTGCCAGGAGATGCGAACTCCTCTATCCACCTAACTTCGTGGATCTAACGAAAGCCTTTGACACGGTGAATCGCGACGGACTGCAGAAATTCATAGATAAATTTGGCTGCCCTGAGCGGTTCACGCACAGGGTGCGCCAGCTTCATGACGGGATGACGATGCGCGTCACTGATAACGGGACGGTATCCGAAGCATTCGCAGTGACCAACGGAGTGAAGCAGGGCTGCGTATTGGCTCCCACCCTATTCAGTCTCATGTTCTCGGCTATGCTGATGGACGGCTACTGTTATGAGCGACCTTGGATCCGCATCACCTAATAACTGACGGGCACCTTCTCAAAAGTCGGCGTATGCAGGATTCAACACGCATGTCTACGACTACCATCCATGACTTGCTCTTCGTGGACGACTGCGCCCTTAACACCGTGACGGAGGAGGACATGCAAAGGAGTATGGACCTCTTCGCCGCAGGCTGCGCCGATTTCGGATTAACAATCAGTACAGCCAAAGCGGTTGTCGTGCCCCAGCCCCCACCCAGCATGGAATACAATGCTCTCCGAATCAACGTCAACGGTGCTCAACTCAAAAATGTGGAAACCTTCGCTTATCTAGGAAGCACGCTGTCACGCAACACGAGAATCGATGACGAGGTTGCCCAACGGATCTCCAAAGCCAGTCAGACCTTCGGCCGGCTGCAGGCATTCGTGTGGAATCACCACGGTATTCACCTGAACACCAAACTGAAGATGTACAAGGCCGTCGTCTTGAAGACACTCCTTTACGGAGCGGAGACCTGGACCGTATGCTCGAACCAAGCCAGGAAGCTGAATCACTTTCATCTCAACTGCCTCCGCAGAATACTGAAGCTGAGATGGCAAGACAGGATCCCGGACACGGAAATCCTGGAGCGAACCTAAATATTCAGCATCCACGCCATGCTGAGGCAAGTGCAACTGCGATGGATCGGCCACTTGGTAAGAATGGACGACGAGCGACTACCCAAACGATTTTTCTACGGAAATGTCGCTACGGGTGCTCGCCGACAGGGAGGTCAAAAACGACGCTACAAGGACACTTTGAAGAAATCGCTGAAGCAACTGCAAATCAACTCGACGACCTGGGGAGGACCTTGCCCAGGATAGACCAGCATAGAGAAGATCCGTGAAGACTCTTTCAGCAATCTATGAGGCCAACCGTATTGCCGCCACCAAGGCTAAAAGAACGGCACGAAAGTCACCAGCACCCCGGACCAACATTGTCGATTCCCAGGCCCTGCCAACATGCCCGCGCTGTCAACGCATCTTCCGCGCGCGAATCGGACTGTTTGGACATCTTCGGACGCAATGCACCAACAATCTGACAATTCCAAATTCTACGTCTAATTCTGCCAATCCTCCTTCTGACTCCCCCACCCTCACTCCTGGCATCAATTCCATTACTCCCACCATCATAGAGACCGCATCCATCTTCTCCTCGCCTGGAACCCCCACCACCACCTTCGCCTTCACTACCACCACCACCAGCGATGGGGACTCTCTCCTAACCTGTCCTCAATGTGACCGCACATTCACCTCCCGTATCGGCCTGTTCGGTCACTTGCGAATCCATCGTACAGAGACTGGTGAACCAGTGCCTGGAGCACCAACACACAGCAGAGATCATCGCCTTCACTGCCCTCGCGCATTCACTCATCGAATGGGCCTATTCGGTCACATGCGCATCCATGACAGTAGGCTGCACCGCAATGCCGAAAACATCGATCCACCATGCACACCCTCCGCTCCTGCCATTCTTACCGCCACTGCCACCCACACTAACATGATTACGTCCCCCAGCCTCTCCTGATTTCTCCTGCCCACGCGTCGGCCACAAATTTAACTCACGCATCAACCTGATTGGTCACTTGCGAATCCATCGCACGGAGGATGGTGAACCAGTGCCTGGGGCTCCGACATACAGTCGCCGCGCCCGCCGTCACTGCTCCCACACATTTACACACCGCATGGCCTATTAGGATACATGCGCCTCCACGACAACCTGCGGTAAACCACCGGAGGCTTAGCCACATTAGCGCACACCATCTACACTAATACATAGACAACACCCTCACAATCATCATAGTGTGCCTGATAAAATCACGGTGTCCTAGATACCGTTGCTTGGCAGGCTGCCAATCTGACGCTTACACCAGACCACGCCGTCGGCCCAGTGCCTGTGTTGTGTTGAGTGGCTGACCAGTGGACTGGGAGTCAGACGGCGATGGCTCCTCCATATCCCCTGAGTAAGTAAATCCTGGTGTGTGCGTTATGGGGGCCAGGGCATGCTGTGGCGCGCGAAGACGGGTACGCCGACCCATCAGCCAATGCGCCCACTCCCACATGAGACAACTGACCGGCTCGGATGGTGGTCTGAATGTGGGGGTGGGGGAGAGAGTGAGGTCGACAGCTCAGCGCTTTTTTTCACTATAAACAATCTGACGCGCTTAAAACTATCACTGTGCGCTAAAAAGCCGTGGCTTTGGAAGGTTGCCAACTGACGGGATAGCTCGGACCGCGTGGTCAACTCAATTGTGTTTTGTGTGTAGTAGCTGACTGGTGAACTGAGAGTCAGGCTGCAATGTCTCCTTCTTAATTTGGCTTTTACGGCACTCCCACCCCGTGGGATCCGAGCCAGGTGTGGTGGTACGCCTAGGGGCGGATCTGGCCGCGCCAGACGCCTGCGCCCTCTCCCATCTCCGGTCTTCTTGGCTCTGTCTTGACACCGGGCTCAGTTGGAGGAGGAGAGAGTGCGGTAGCTGCAGCTCAAGGCTACTTTCACTTCAAACTAAATCACGCGCAAGTCACCGCCCCTTCACCACCCTTCCGTGGAGCATACGGTGGACATCGTCGAAATCGACGGTCTAAGTATCATCACGTGGACAGAGCAGTTTACGGAACATGCTCGTTCCTTCGTGCTTTGTGCTTAACCTAACATCATCACAGATCACCCATTAAAAGACAAGTGTAAGAAGTACCAACAGATCCCAGGGTCCACAAACCTACAATGTTGGGTTTGACGCGCTGGTGACGATTACTAAACTTGTCTTTGTCGGTACTCATTTTGACAACCAATTAGTTTTGGCGGTTTTTCAACGGCTTCGCGTAATTGCCAGGATGCTCAAGCTTTCGTGCGACGTGAACCTATAAATAGAACGTCGCAGGGCACTCGTCACGAGAAGTTAAACACGTAGACGCCCCTGAAATACTCCTTTGCCGTCGAGTTCGGAGAAATATCAGCCGGTCAAGGTTCTGCGGTTCTTCCGTATTTTGTTTAATAAATTGACGAGTATGACAACGCACTCCTCTCTGATATCACGCAGGCATCTGAAGTAAATGTAGGGAAAAGGGGTACGCGCGCATTTCGAAGGACTTCATCATGTTTTCTGAACTACTGAAAAAAACCGAGCTACTTCAGGAAACGCATTCAACCCCAGTGTCATACAGTACAACTTTTGGTATTTAGAAGATTCGACGAGCAGCTACAAGACCTAATGAGACAATTAATCAATTGACAGCCCCTAACATCGTGCGTATCAAGAACCCGCATGGGCTGGCTACCACGCCCCCGTCGGATAGCAACCGACAGGCCAACGACCGGTCCATTCTAGGCCGAAATAAACTAGCTACGGCCATCTGATTGGTTAAGCAGTTGCTTTGCGTAAGCCAGTTCCACCAATCCGCTTTCAGTTACCCGCTAGTTTATTTGGTAGCTGATTTCAAAACGCTGCCAACAGAAAGGTAGGGATAACATGAGGCAATCATGGTAGACAACTTACTAGCGTGATTCTATTAAACCCCTGCTGTCCAGCCTCTTTTACATATGAATATAAGGGGAATTTAAAAATAACACAGACTTGTAAATGCGCTTTACGACGTTTACCAGCAGTAATATAACTCGATTTACAGGCTTGGCTAACTTTACGTAGTCCTCTATTTCCACTTAGAAGCCTGCCGGAAAAAGGCTGTTGTATCTCGTAAACCCAATTCTCAATTCAAAATCATTAACCGGACTATCATGAGAGTATGTAATAGCAATTCTACCGAAGAGGTTTCTGCGTTCATTCTACTCGTGAACATGAAAAATTAAAGATAGAGATGGAAGTTGTTTGTAAGGGATAATGTATAACATTATTCACTGTTTACGGCCAGAGCTTTCATAACGGCTTCAAGGGTCACATGAAGACGAGGTAAACAAAAACGAGTCCCAGAACAACCTTCGAACGCCGTGAGAGGATAGAGGGGCAGTCCAACTGCTTGAAAAGCCAGTCTACTATGGAATTATTTTCCAGAGTCCTGTGGTTTCTCACACCCGTGAAAAGGTTACGCACTGCTGATTAACAGTTACGTTCACAAAAGCTTGGCTATTTCCGCCTTTCTAGCCTTAGCCAGTAAACTGCATGCCCTAACTGCGGTCGGAAGCAAGAAATGCGTAACTTCAGGGTAATCGGAGGCGTGCACGCTTAGACACTGCGCCAGGCTGCCGTCGAGAAATGAGATCGACCAGCCAGGACACGCGAGTCTGCCCGATCGATAAAATTCGCTAGAGCCGAGGTTGAATATAACTAGGATGGAGGACAAGAGGCCCAGCCAAGCCCAACGACAAAGTTGGAGCTGATTGCCAAGCTATACAGGAAGGCTTAGTCAGTAGGAGAAACATGGCAACAAAATCCGCGAAAAGTGGAGGAGCGATGGGAGCCTGTACTCCCTACTACCATCTCATTCACGGTTGACTTGACGCAATCGGTTATCGCGGCTGTTCTAATTCTTACGCGGAGCACCCGCCCAGCGTTTGAGTATGTAACATTCGAAGGCCGTGACAATCTATGATGGTATCTTGTAGTCTAAATAACAACGGAATCATGTATTGACCTGTTCCATTTCTTGGGTGGGTGAATACGTCTTGGAGACGAGACGCACAAGAGTTAAGGCCATATAGTCGCCAAGGCTTGGGAGTCCTAGCTTATCGCTCTGCTAAGCGATCGACCGTCACCAGCCAGCCATACCCAACCCCGGATGGTACCTCACTCGAGACCTGTTGATCAGAGGTCTACGGCCTTAAACATTGAGCTACGGGCTCCTAGTCTTGCCGGTTTAGATATGGAATATTGACTGCATTCGTTTAAGAATGCTCACCGACCGCCAACGGAACTCACTCGTCCCGTACTAAAGCTTTTAGCTAGGACTCACTCTCGAGCCCTACCAGCAGCCACATAGTAGCTAGTATTCTGGACAGAACATTAACAACAAAGATATGGGAGACTAGAATGGACATTTCTGGCTTATTAACCATTATCAGCCAGTCATATCTAACTCCAGACATTGCACCACCCGAGCCTTATAAAAAGACTCGGCAACGAACTTCCCTACCGTCTGGTAAAAGGATGCCTCGGCAGCGCCTAGAGACTGGTTTCCAGTCACAAACTTGAAGGCGTTCAAGAAGGTATGACGATAAAAAGAAACACATAATAATTTCCGCCAAGCTATCAAAATTAAAGATCGCCCACTTGGCTGTCAAAAGTCGACTACCTAGGTGGTAGCAACATGGACTAGCAGTCGGACAGGGAGGTGAGCATGGCTGGAGGTAGAACGGAGTAATAAGCAAGGGTGGGCCTTCAGGACAGTGCAACGTCAACCATGTAATTCAACTGCCTTCAGACCTGGGTTCTCCCTCCAACCCCACAGTAGTGGTGTTACGCGCCGGAGAAACACATGCAACCGAAAACACGCAGATCGAGTCTGTAGTCGGGCTTGAATTTTTCTACTGAAATAGCAAGACTTGTTGGAGCATATAGCGAAATAGACCAATCCAAACACGGGACGTCCAAAATGACCCACCCGCAGTTTCTTGCGGCGTTAGTTAAAGCTAAGAACGAAGGATTGAACATAATTTGGGCAGAGAAACCGGAGCGACAGGCTCACATAGATACAACCGTTCGAGCGTGAATACTCCGTCCATCTCACTGATTATTTCCAAGAGGAGTAAGGGGAGAGGCCGCGAATTGTATATGCTCGGTGTATTTACATTCCACACGACAAACTATTGACAAATCCTCTATCCAAAATCGTTAACTCAACATGGTCAATTACACTGTTTCTGAAATATATATAGATATGTACACTAGGATATATACAGAGCCAAGATACCACGAATTGCTGCCCGTTTCAGTAAAATAGGCCAATATCCAAGGTTTGATCGCCACGACTGCAGAGGTCAGATAGATACTTAGACATTAGAAGAGAGACAGGGGGAATGTGGGCGCACAAAGGCAGCCGTCCTGCAATATGCACAGAAGCGATGAAAGAACAAAAATCCGCAGGCATTTTGATAGCAACAGCATAGTGGATGCGCCAAGGCATCCTCAGCGGCGGTGAGATGGAATGATACCGATTGGGTAGGCGTGACTTGCCAACAAAAACACTAACAGCAGGACTCTGTACAACCGGCGAAAGCCGCCGAACTGGCAGTAAAACCACCCCTCTTTCACACGCCGTCCTCTGCGGTAACTAGCTGACACTAACTTGCACCGTGCACGCGTGTAGATGTGCGCGCACATCGCTTCGCGTCAGCTGCGTGCGTGCGCATCGCACACGCCTACCACTTTTTTTCTCTCTCTCTCGCTGCCGAGATGGAGGGCGAAAGCCTCCATAGCCTGGTAGTCACTATACTAGGACAACCACGAGTGAATGAGAGAAGGCGGCAATGGCAGATCGATGACAGCAGTAGCAGTGTAGTCGTCAGTCCGGCGGGTTACACACACACACACACGGAGAGAGACAGCTCTGAAGACGTCGAAACAGGGAACCAATTGGAGCGTAGAGAGGAAAGACGACGAGTGATCGATGTCGCGCACGAGCAAGCGACCAAACACTCACGGCGTGACAGACGTGAGAGGTGCGCGCAACAGCGGTAGCATCGACCGCAGCACATCACGCGCGACCTGCACGACGAGGGGTGTGAAGGCGGCGGCGGCAGGCGAATGATTCTGAAAGAAGACTGGGGCAATCGGAAACGACGCGCGACGAAAGACTGAAAGTTGTTGTAAATGCCAAGTTGGGTTGGGACCGTTGAGATGACAGCCTCGGGTGAGAGTCTAGCAACAAACGGGAACGGGAAGAGGAGGAAGTACACAAACACGACGTGCATCACACAACGACTATAAGCATGTGGGGTATTGCACTTTGCGTCAGGAGTCGCAGGAGTTCCGGTGCCACCTGTTGCAGCTGCGTTCGAGAGAAGTCGCATGGAGGGAATATGTGCATCACGAAAGGATTCTGCAATTCAAGAAGGATAAGCGGTAAGGTTGGTGGGGAAGGTCGTAAAGAGCGAAATTGTTACCTTATTTATAGCAGTTTAAACACTAAGTCAGAAAAATTTTACCTTCGCGAGTAAGGAAAAGATTCAGGATAAAAACAATGTATCATTTGCTACACGTGCAACTGCTTTGATGCTCTATAATACTAACCCCAGTATTTAGCAACTCACCAATTCAACGGTGATCTACTATTCGGAGTTCACGTAGACAAGTCACTTTATAAGTTGTTGTTTTTTTTCGACAAATAAAATCCCGGAAACTTTTAGAATGGGTTAAAATCTGACCACAAAACTGGCCACGCATGACCTCAAAACGCTACATGGCAACAGAAAGACGAGACCTGAGGGTGTCATGCTAAGCTATAAGAGCCACTGGTTCATTCCAGTTTACCATAATAAGCAATGATATTCCAGGATGTTACCGTACTCTTAATTTGCGCTCAAAACTAACTGATGAAACGATCACCTGCGAAATTTGGCCTGTTAGTGCTGAAAACCGATCACTGAGACAGGTAATTTATTTCACCGGTCTGCTCATGATGGTTGAATTTTTATCTGCACCAGTTACGCTCACATTTACGATGACAAAAGTAAACGTTCGGTTCATCGAAACAAATTAGTCAAAAGGGCAGAATCACCATTAACTTGGACGAAGGAGTGTATAAGCTGCCTCATAGAAGACTTCCCGTTTGTTCATCAGGTACAAATTTTATCACATCGGTGTCTCGAAGGCCATCTTTATTCGACAGAACGAAAAAAAATGACATCATAGGGGAGCATACCATGCCCATCTCCCCGTTGGCCAGAAGCCCAACCTAACTAGGAGGCTTTAAATGTGTCCTTTTTGTTCGAACGACGTCGCAAGGTGTAAAACCAGCAACATTAGGACACTCACTTCTCTGGAACCGCTTATAACTGGATAAGATCCGCACATGGGTCTGCCTCTGATGACGGAAATGGCACCTTTTGTGCTTCAAACTCAAAGGCATAGTACGGAAAGGATAGAAGTTTTAGCATGCCGTAAAGCATACGAAGACTGCTAAAAATAACTGTATATGGGTAGCAAAAAACGAAATGGCCTTCATCAGATCAAATTAATTGCTTTTTGGCTTAGAAAGTCGATTGTACATATGGGAAAAGCCCGATAATACACTTTCATTCAGACGTCGTAAATTTTGGATACCTGTGATAAACCGAATTCCCCAAACTGATGGGACAGAAGTCTGATATTCGTACTGAATAATTCGCTGAAATGGTCGTGGTTCTTTGAAAAACTCTGCATCTTGGTTATACTCGTCAACTCTCAGTGTAGGAAAAGCACCCATTTGCTCTCTAAGCTACCACCCGCCCGTGACTGATTCGTAGAAAATAGGCCAAAGGCGTGTTCACAGAATTACAAGCCTTCCAAATGCAGATAAAGGCGGTAGGCACAAGCAGAGAATTAAGATTTTTTGTCCCGCTGTCAATGCATAGAGTAAACGAACATGAGAGCAATAGATGTCGCAATAGACAACGATGCAAAAAATCTTTTTTTTTTGGTAAAATGCGCTCCAAGCCAAGGGCTTGGGGAGAAAGTTTTCACAAAAATGCCACCCTTAGCATAAAATCATCGGAGTTCCAATTTCCCGCATAAAACTCTCGACAAACAATATCAGCTGAAAACAGACGTAAGTTTAGCTGATTTCTTGCGGCCGCTTAGGGCACAACTCGAAAGGGTTCTGATCACGAGATTATATTTTGATAACTGCACTGGATGCAGAAATTAGGTGGAGAATGTTGAGGGCCCAGGGATGAGCTGCTTCAAACAGCAGCAGCAGAAAAGTCGAAAAAACCGTTGTTATAAGTATGGCAAAGGGTTTGATTTATCAAGCGTAAGAATGTTCAATTTATTCCGGTAAAGCGAACAGTTTACCTAACAACCCTAGCTGGGTTAGCACCTCCATAAAATTCAGGCTATGGTTAGCAGCCAGCGAAGTATAATTATCAAAGATGACAAGGCTTCGTAGAAGAGAGTTAACGCACCTCTTGTGATGGCGGACAGCTTATGATCCCCGCGGCAACCTTCTCCTGCATGTACATAATAAAATTCTCTTGTAGAATGACATTATTCCGCGTCAATTCTTCTGTCATGAATTCAGAGCCGCCAACAGGGGCCCCAGCCAACGCAAGGCACATACAAAAACTGTTTGGCTCACGCAGCTTTGCCTGTACGGCTTCAAGCTGGGGATTTTCAAGACGCATACGCTGTGTGATTCGAAGAATGGGATGAATTGAATGAATTCCATCAGGGATGTAAGGAGTCCTCAACTGACGGTAGTCGGTCAGCGATAACATTCATACAAGTTCGAATAAGATCACGATTCCCGGAGAGGTAATGCATCTGGACGTAGACTTTGTCATTCTTTAAGGCCATGAAGCCACTCCACTGCAGGGGAAATTTCTGTAAGTGAAAAAAGGGTGTCGATAAAAAAATATGTATTAGGACAAATGTACTGCAATTTTGTAGCAAACAGTTCACATAAGCAAAATGTGAACTGGTAAACTTCCGATGAACTCGGAAATTACTTCCCCAAGGACCCGCGTTTTGGAATAATAAAAGTCCAGCAAAAATTTGGTAATATTAGCTGAAATAAAGTTATAACACCTCAGACAAAACAACTACAGTTTCCAAATATAAAGGCAGGTTGCTTGAGTAATAGTTAAGAGGAAGATGTATCGTACAATAGAAGTAAATGACCACTCTATACATAGAAAAAAAATCTGGGGAAAAAAGGTCTCCTAACCCGGACAAGGCAAAAACGTCCTCTACATATATTAAAACACCTTAACAGTCTCGCATTCAAGTAGTCTCAATTTATGACTCACATCTTCGGGTAGCTGGGATGTCGGCCAGCGTAATCGAGAATTGTCTGGTAGAAAGGTGGAAGGAGGAGGAGGTGTACTGGAAATTACTTGAGAGACTGTAGCGAAGTTGGTGGTTGGGGAGGGGATGACGTGGCGCATCGTACCTTCGCTTAGGGGGGAGGAGGCCGCCTCCGAGGCACACACTCTGCCCAGACCCGGCTGCATTACTGCCATGGCGGCCATTGTGGCTGCCGCCGCGAAATACTCCGCGGCTTCGTGTGGCGAGCGATCCAGCACATCCCCAGCGGGAAGAGAGGCTGCCGCCGCGGCAGCAGCAGCCAGGCCCTTAGCGACACCGCCGGTCAAGTCACCACTACTGCCTGCGTCTCCTCTGCGGTGGAGGGATGAGAGGGACGGCTTGCTGACGGTGCTGCTGCTGCTGTTGTTGGTTTAAAAGTGAGAGGTAGCTATTCGCGAGTTGGGCGGCAAATGAGGAGGCATAGGAGGCGGGCTCCATCGAGGCTGCAGCCGCCAGCTGACCAGACGAAAGAGCCGGGTTGAGGAGCAGAGTGGCAGCAGCAGCGGCGGCTGCAGTTGGGGGCTTCTGTTCAGCGGTAACAGTTGCAACGGGGGTTACTACTCTCGGGGATACCTGTGACGGCTGCCGGTACTGCTCCTTCTTAGGGGCAATGTTTACAGTCGCAGCGGCTGCGGGGGTGTTAGCAACCAGAGTAAGGACCCGTAGAGGACTCAGTAGGCCGGCTGCTGCTGAGGCTTGTCCCGTAGTCGGTACGCTTGGTGGTCGAGTGCCCTCCTGATGGACCCGGAAATGCGCAAAAACCGACAGGAATGGATAAAAACAGACCCTCATGTACATTGGAAAACCGCAATATCTGCTCCCCAAAGTACTAATTATGAATCTTAAAATCGTACGTCGAAACACGAGAATGCGTAGAAAATTGAAAAAAGGAAACAGTGATGACTTTGGCAGTCAGCACAGTGATCACAATAGATTTTGAATTTGGTGGACGGAAACTCACTGATCCGTGCCCCGCGTGCTGCCTTGGGACTCGTCCTCGAGCCCTGCCAGCAGCCGCCCAGCGGCAAGTAGGCAGGATGACATTACCGACAAAGACGAGGGAGACTGGGGCGGGCATTTCTGGCTTATTAGCCGTGATTAGCCGGCCATACCCAACCCCAGGTGTTGCATCACCCGAGGATCGAACCCGTGACCTGTTTATCAGAAGTCCAACATTCTAACCATTGAGCCACGGGCTCGATGTCTTGCCAGTTTCAATGGGTTTTGACTTAATACTGACCGGCTACATTGATTCATTGAGTTTCTGCGGCCGCCCATATAGGTTTCAGGTCGTTACAAGTGCTGTGGAATGAAGAGATTGCGAGGGACGCATTATGATGTTCTGTCATCCGTCGTGGCGCAGAGGCCTGGTAGTTAACCGTGCTGACAGCAGAAAAACAAATAGGCCGTTAACAAACCCAAAAGATTTAGGAGTTCGAAGGAAACTTTGCTTTCATTCTGGGTGTGTAAAGGTGATGAGTACATTCGACCCCGTATCTCGATATATAAGCGGCAGAATTTAAATATCCAAGTATATTAGCAGAAAGGCCTCACAGCGTAGCGTTGATCCCGAAAGGAACGGGCTAATTACAAGGTACATGTTATCTCAAGGCAATAAAACTACGAACATGCGCTGGGGCTCTTCCTAGAGCCTCACCAACAGCCGCACAGCGGCCAGTAGTAGAATAGGCAGATTAGCAATGCCGAAAAAAGACGAGGGAAATTGGAATGGCCATTTCTGGCTCATTAGCCGCCTTTAGCCAGTCATAACAAACCCGAGGATAAAACCTACAACCTATTGATCAGAATTCTAATGCTCTAACATGACTATGCGGGTTAAGGGAATAAGTACAACCGCCGTAGCCTGCCCTGGTGGAAATATGTAGACGCGCCAAACGTAGCGTAAGAGTTTAGGCGAACGTTCCAAAAACTGAAGCATTATCGAATGTTGAAGCACCATTCCCCGGATGAGGTAGACTAGCCTGGTTTCGGCAAGACAAAGGGAATAGGAACCCCCACCCTTTTATTCCAGGACCATGCGCTAATTTCCAAGGTGATCAGGGTTATTGTTCAGGCTAGGGTTGCAGTTAAGGCAAGCGTTATCATTCGATAATACTTATCCCTCCCGGAGATTTGTGCAGATGGGCGTTCCTATTCTTGTGTCGTATCGTGAGGATAGGCCGAGAGATCCAAGGACGGGCGGCTGAAGTTACTCGAAAAAAACGCATATTATGGGTTCCGTCTTACAATTTAGGAGTTGGCAGGGCATTTTAACTAGGACGAATAACGGGCGGTCAGTTCAGTTTGGCTTGACAAGATCTGCAGGGAGTCTTGAGATGATCCTCAAACTTCTGCTGTTTTAAGTATGAGAGTAGATGACGAGCCTGCTAGTTCAGTAATTAGCAGAGCCATACGCGGTACTAGGTATATTTTAAAATGTGTCAGCATATGACTATGTTATCGTGAAAATGCTGCTGAAAAATGAAGAATAAATGAAAATTCGGCAACTTATAACAGAAATTAAACTTACCACTGCATTTGGACTGGGCATCGGAGAGAGTGACTGCTGTTGCTGCTGGTGTTGTCGATCGTCCACCAGAGAAGATGGCTGGAAGCTACACGCCCGTACGCTCAATTTCCGTGAGGTTCCAACCGAAGAGGCCTTAGAGGATGTACTTGCCTTGGTTCGTGGCTGAGATCGGCCGTCGGCAGCCGACGCGGTGACGCTGGCTGTGAGAGTACCACTGATGACTTTCTGCACATATTCCTCATGAGAAAATTCGCCCTGCACAACCGAGTCGATGACCTCATCAACACTGTCCCTCGTGGAGCACACAGGCTGCGGGTCACTGGGGCTTGGTGGATGTGTATCTGAGGCAAAGCTGCGAGACCCTAGGTTGCTGCCAGTTGGGTTCTGGTTAGTAGGTTGGCAAAAATCCTCGTCAAAGTTAGGCTCATATGGATCTGTCTTTACCAGCTCCCTCGTTTCACTGGAGACAGAGGAGGCCTGAGACAGTCTCCGAGTTCTTCTAACGTAGCTGTGCTCCAGACCGGAACTGCAGTTTACGTCCTTAGCAGTCGAAGGAGGAATTTGACTGTACTGCAGAGGCGAGGCACAGTTTACCGTAGAAAGCGTCGGTGAGGGCAAGGTTTCTGCCCCGTTCAAGTGTGAAGCTGAGTTTATTACAGAGGAGTTGGGGGATAGGATACCGGTAGAGACGCCAGAGCAAATTAGAGTAGAGACCTTTTGAACGGATTTCTTGGTGCGCTTTACTTTCTCGCGACTGTGCATACTCTCCTCATCTTTCTCCTGCTTGACACGCTCGATGACGCGCTGAACATAGGAAGTGTAGGAAGATCTGTCCGGATTTTCAGTCACTTGACAAACGGATACAGGTTCAATCGATGATGCGACTGAAGTGACAGTCACGGGTTGACAAAGAGGGGAGATACATTGAGCAGAAGAGGGTATAGTATCAGATCCCCTATTTGAGATGGTTGGAAAATCAGAGATGGGCCGGCCGGCGATCAACTTGTCCACGCCTTGACAGATACCGACGGGTCCAACAAATGAAAGGGTGGCGGTCATCGTAGCAGGTGCGAGAGTGACATCCCTCGAGGAGAGCGGGGCAGCCGCCAGAACAAAGGTGGGCTTGTTCAGGGCAGTGGTTGAGGAATCACACGCCGGATTAAATTTCGACGCATTAAGGGGTGAGAATGTTTGTGAGTTGGGATTTAACAACAGGGCGATGTGCTGTTGGACATGACCTCCCGGTGACTGGCCAGGTGCAAGCACCGGGTGTGCCTGAACTAGCGGTGCACCGGAAGGAACGGCGGCAGCAGTAGCGGCAACAACCGATACGGCCTGACCCACGGGCGTAAGGAATTGCAACGACCTAGGTGTTAAGGGTTCCGAACTAGCTGGCACCGCCTGATCTTGTTTAGGTGGAAAAGATTCTCTCTGATAGGAGAGATTGAGTGGCAGCGTTAGAAAGTATGTCCAGACCAGAGACCTCCTCGCCAAGGTCGGCACCAGTTTCGGCAGCCGAGAACAGTGCAGGTGGCTCTTCCGGTGGCGAGGTTGCGTCGGAAATCTCAGTATTGGAGACACTCAGATGGCTAGCAGTAGGTAGCAAAGAATCCACTTGGTCGTGAAGACTGGCTGGATGATCGTGAAGAGAGTCGACCACATTTTCTAAAACCACATCGGCGGTGCCCGGGCGATCTTCAGATGAGTTACTAGGAGAGATCTGTTCACTGACGAGACCTAATTTGGGCTCCGTCGGGGTTGGGTCTGCAATCAACTCTGAACTCTGGCATTGGTCAATATCCTCTGGCGGAAGCGTTGATCCGCGAACAGGCTCCAAGTCGTCCTCGACCTGTTTCTAACTGGGGAATTTCGTCGTTGGCATCTGTCATCTGCACATGAGATGCTTCACTAGACACGTTTTTAGCAGTAAATGATTCCGGTGTAAGATTACTAGCTGGCAGTTCCTCCTCAAGTTCCTTACTAGCTGTTGGGGTTTGAGGTCCCTTGGAAAGTAAATTACCGCCCGAGGGGGGTGTAAAGAACACTTCACTCGGGCTGCAAGAACGAATTATATGTGGAGAAGACGAGGGAGTCGTGGAAACGCTGAACTTCTTCGTGTGTGTGCGCTTGAAACCACCACTAGGTTTAGATTGCGAACTAGATGAGTCAGAATCTGAGGAAGTGAACACTTGACACAAATGACGTTTCACTGAAGGTGCATTTTTTGCCTTTTTGCTACCAGATATGCCGGTCGGTTTTCGATCACGAGTCGGTGTGGCTTTCTTCAGAATGAGTTCCGAGACCCGAGATTCTTTGGTCGCTTTTTGTGAATTCGTAGAGCGCCTGAGTTTTCTCAATTTGTTCCCGAGTTTTGGCGTCTCCATAGAAGTTTCCATGTCAGATGTTCGCTTAGCGGAGCCAGTTTCGGGTGAGAGAGGGCGTTTCAGTCTAGATTTTTTGCCCGAAACCTTTGTGGGCTTGACGCTAGATGACTCAACGGTGACCTGCTGAGGGTCGTGTTCACGTGCCTTGGTAATAAAAGAGGTTTTCTTACGCTTTTTTGTGACAGATTCTGAACTACAGGGCTGGACCTGTACAGCTGAATCATGGGAGACCGGCGACTCAACGTCTTCACTAAGGCACTCGTCGGTGTCCGAATCCCGACCAGAGCCGAAATCAAACTGTTCTTTCGACCTAGCTGCCTTCTTTCGACTTTTTAAAAACGACTTCAATGCTTCAGGCTTCGACTGCGTTCCAGAATTCCCATCCACAGCGTCCTTGTTGGCTCGACGTTTAATTTTGTCGTACATAGATTCGTACTGACTATCAGCTCCGAATTCTTCAAAATAAAAAGTGGAGGAGTCTTTATTGGACGTGGAGGAATTTACCGGTTTCCAATCTTCCTCATCACTATCTTTCTTTTTCTTAAGACGGCGCCTCTTGGCGGAATCACCCTTGAGGTGCGTTTGGGCACCTAAAGTGTGGACATTGGCCTGCTGTTCAGAATGCTTGGACTTGGCGGCAGACAAGGGGGACATAAAAGAGGAATCCCTACGCCCTGGCGGATTATCCTTCTCAGACAGCTTCCGAGTCGGTTCTCCGACGTCATTCAGGGTATCCGGAGTCATTTGACTCGACTTTTTTACGATCTTTGAGAGAGCATGCGTCTCCTTAACCTTCTGCTTCAAAGAAGGAGCCACCGGACGCGATTCGGACGGACTAATTATAGCCTTTTTTTCGGAAACATTTGCTCCCCACACTTTATCGCCCAGTTCCTTTGGCTTGGGTTTAACATAAGTAAGCTTTGGCGATTTTGGTGGATAAGGAACTGTGGTGGTCGGCAACTTTCGCTTCGAACCTAATTCCATAAAAAGCGAGCTGACATCCCTGCTCACAACCTGGGGTGTAATAGGACCGCGTTCCTTAGGTTTGGCCTCCGCAGATAACTGGCTGGAACAGAGTTTCTTGTCGGTTTTCTTATTGGTTTGGATGATCTGTGTCGCTTGGGGTGTAAAGAAGTCTTTGAAGTGCAGGCCAACTGTCTCTCTGGAATTAGACTGTACCTTTGGAACAACGGTGGGGACATCCTTTTTAGGGGTTGGTTTACCTTTAGCCATAAAATTTCCTGTGGCGGGCCTGGGAACCGCTCGAAGTTGTGTGTGGGCGGATGACGGGGTTTCTGAGGCAGTAGTGGGAGCAGAGCTCACACTTGGAGCCGGAGTAGTGACGCATGTCTTAGTGAGTGGCGGAATGTGAGAACTGTCCGAGAACCGAGGCGGTAAAGGGGAGGCTGTAGAGACAAGAGGTTGCGTAGTGGAGAGCGATAAAACGGGATCCTGAGAAACGGTGGTAGATACTGCAAACGTAGGTTTCTCAGTCTCGATAGACCTGGTGCTAACGACAGGAAGCTCACCACTATTTAGTTGAAAACTATTGCTTGGGGGTACGGAAAAATCTGAATTAGAGGTGGAGACGGGGGGTTTACTTGAAAGCATACTCTTAACAAACTCCGAGGTGTCTGCAAGACGGTTAAACAGGCTGCCAGAAGTCGATGTGGGAGACGTCGACTGCACAAACGGGGGGATAGATGAAGAAATTTTGTGGAAGGGGCTTGGTGGAGAAAGAAGAGGGGAAGGTGTAGGCTTATCAGAATCCACAGTGGCTCCGTGTGAAGCGAAGGCACCACTCTTGCGTCTGAGCCTAAATTTGCTGTAATCCACAGCTGGCCTCAACTTCTCGGAGTGCTTCAGTTTAGCATCCAGAAGGCGTATCCGTTCGTCCAAGGAGGAGTCCGTAGCATCCGTGTGAAGGAACGGGTCCTGCTCAGAATCACTCAGTGACAGGTTTTCCGTCTCAGAAACGGAACAGCGGGGCTTCTGGGGAGACTGTAACGGTTTTTCGGTCTGCTCAGTTTGCTGCAATCCATCCCTACCACTAATTTCAATCCACAGAGGACGATAGGTACACGAGGCAGACTGTGGTTGCTGTACCGTGGTAGACAAACGGGGATCACGATTGCTCTTAAACAAGGCACTATCGAACGAGGACAATCGTGCCCTTGAGTACATTGGAAGGTCAGATTCAATGGTTGACGCCGTTCCGTGCTCCCACTGCGGTGGTGATGCTATAGATCCGTAAGGCGGAGAGGCTGGTGTTGGAGCGAAGGCCTGAATGGCAGGACTAGATCCTGTGTTGAAGAGCTTTCCATTGTGTGAGTAATTCAGATGAGTATGATCACGCGGGGCGGAAATGGGTGGTGGTGGTAGTGGAGGTAGGGGTGATAGCATTTCTGAACTCTGGCCCATGGGTGAGAAAAGAACGTCACCAGGATCGCTGCTACTGCTGTGACCAGCACTACCGCTGGCAGCAGAATACAGAACGGAGAAATCCCGCTTAGAAAGCCGGTCTACTTGAATCGAATCCTTCGCGTCTATAGATCCTGCGGCGCATGGTTGGCTGTAGGCAACAGTTGTTACGCTGTAGGTTGATGTCGGACCACTGTACTGATCGTTGGGACGTTCTGTCGAACTAAAATTGAATAAATGTCTCTTATAGTAAGGCAGAAAGGTGCGCATGTCCATGAAAAGGGCGACCGAACACCATCAACAGAGTTAAATCTGAATAAAATCTTAGTCTTTTTCTTAGAATGAAAACTTCGAATCTATTATTCAAACTCGAGGTGTTCTTCATGCGTGTAGTTGCACTGGCGTAATTTCACTCGACCTCGGTTCCGTTCCAGCCACCCACTTCTAGGTTAGACAGGTTGTCGCGTGGCATTTGTCAACATTGATAGGCGGAGGCATTATATTCGAATGCAGACGCAGAAAAGCTAATTCTAGATTGGCGCCAGTCGACTGATATTCACGCACCCCAAGTATGCAAATTTTACAGGATGCTAGAACTACGTTACAGATGAGTTACGGTGGTCAGGTAGGTTTTCTCCGTCGATAAAATATGTATGTCAAAAGTAGTGCACTACATAGCACTATCGACGTTTTCGCTGTATCAAGGTATGTCGATAACACCTTGCTACTAAGACAGTTGCCACAGAGCCTAAATTGTTAGTTTGTAATCCTAAGAGCGGAAGACTTGTGGCCAAATCGGAGGTGGTAAATATTTTTGAGTGGGAAAAAAGGCTCGGAAGTACTGCCGTGAAACGGCTATCTAAATCTACCTTCCGAAACCAGACGACCCCCAGAAATATTCATTTGATCACCTAAATCGTCGGTAAGTGGCTTATCTAGCACGACGACCCAGTCATTTGGATTGATGTATGAATTGGCAGAAGAATAGGAGCTATTCGAGTTGGATGCTAGGAGCAAAAGTTAAAGCTACTTCACCTTGCCTGCAAACATACTCAACTGCCATCGCGCAGTATAGCGGCTAATTCTGTAGAGTAGTCAAGTTGCTACTTGGCTGTCTGGCTTTCATTCAGTCCGACAAAACAGTAGAAGACAAATGACAGCATCCAAATACTACAAATACAAGTTCAGGTTCTAAAAACCGAGGGTGGCTGCCGCTTTGCACATCCCTCTCTACCATAGTCGACTAAGAGTCTGCTAAGGGTTAAGAGGAGTCCGAGGTAACCCTCTTCATTCTGCTTTGTTTCTATAAGAAACGGTCAGGTTAGTACGATTAGTGATTAAGTGGAAGGAGACACGAAAGACGAAATGCAGCTACGCCGAGTAACCTCAGAAGGCCATATTTCCGACAGTCTATCCATAAAAAATGGCCTTCAGACTAGCGTATTCGGGTTGCTGTACCGTCACTAGTAACTATTCGCTACTAAATGCAAGGTCACTAACCTACAAAGATAACTACCCTTCTTGGTGAAAAATAAGACGGATAGAACTACGACACCTTCGAGGACCTATTAAAGCATACGGGAAAAGACTGCTACATTGTGAACTAAAGAAACTAGAATCCGTTGATGGTATCTGTATCTTACAGACTGCCCACAACTAAGATAGACGGTGGAATAATCAAGATCGGTTAATCTGGCGAGCTCTGACTTTCACTCGTATGCACATTCTCGGCAGCTACTACAAGCAGCATGGGTGAATAGAAGATCGTCAGAGCCCTCGGCACAATATCGACTGGGCAACAAATATAGCAACCAGAAACAGTTAATTAGAAAAGGGAGATGACTTACTTAGAACTCATCTCTGAGTTGGAGAATGTTTGAGAGACTGAATCGGACGGTTGACTGCAAACAGAAGCAGTTTTCAGCAGGGACAACTGACGTAGGAGTTCAGCTCGTTCACGTTCAAGTTCGGTTAGTGCCTCAAAGTTTGCAAGACAAGAGGGGGCTGTCTTGAATGAAGATTGATTGGTGCGGCTTAAAAGAGCTGGTGTCTCCATCTCTGTGAAAGGTTTTCGTTCCGTTGGCAAAGGAGGCTCTTCCAAAAGGGGTACTTTCGCAACAAACTGCTTGCTTTCCATGGAAGGATCGAGGGGACGGCTGGCATTTCCAACTGCACTAGATGACCCTTCAGGTGTCGCTGCTACGTCGACGGCGAGTTGTGGAGGCGGACCAGTATTAGACTGGTGTTGGGGAGTATCAGGCAGGGCGGGATTGCCTTTAGAGTTGCCAGCACCCGAAGAGGGTTGTTCTGGAGGATTCGGTGTACGACTACCGGAGTTGTTCGCACGACGCGACTTCTCGTGTCTAGCCAGCGATCGCTGCGATCGCTGAGAGGCAGCCTCCTTACGCTGCGTTTCATCATTCCGTTTGACAGTAGTGTGAGTTCCGTCAGAGTCCCCCAGATGAGGGGATGAACGACGTTTTGATGACGACCAGGTTTCGAGCTGATTGGTTCTTTCGGGCGAAGATTCACTACAGGAGGAAGTCGCATAATACTTACGCCTAGATCTCGAGCGCGAGGGGTAAGGTCCTGTGGGGCTTGAGTCAACACAGACATAATCCGTCAATGTAGGGTGTTGATAAGATCCATTCATGCGAGAGTAACCGTTAGGGTAAGAGGTATTTGACTTGCGGCCTTGCGACATTCGGGTCTTGCGATTTGAACGGTGATATTCATCGAAACGACTAGAAGAACTGATACGAGAAGCCTGTCGACGATCAAACCCGAGAGGTTCGGTCGACGGGAGACTTGGTACGGACTGCTTGTAATGAACCGAAGTAGACGAGCCAGGATTTGGTAAAAGGTGTCCACGACCAGAAGAGCTGAAACCGTTAGGAACATCGCGAGAAGGAGAATTCCGTGAACTGCAGATACTTCCCTTGCCTGTAGATCCGGATCGTGAATTTGAATGACGCGACCGTGAATTAGAAAACCTTGACCGCGAGGAGGTTAACAAAGAACCATCCGAGATATTCACAGATGAAATTGACTCCTTCATGCGTCTGGTATTCCCTCCGGTACAACTGAAAGGATCGAAGACGGGTGTTATCGAAAACAGTCGGGTTTCTGGCGCATGACAAATAACGTCCGGGGTGCAGATAAAAACTAATTGCAATATGCACAGATTTTGAAGAAGGTTACGCATTTTCTTACAGAAGAGACTAAAGTAGAGCTAGTCTAGTCCCTTTGCATCCAAATCAGACGTTATCACTATAATTTTCCAGATATGCGGGCAAACTGCCCTAAAGGCAGTTGGAGGATATCGAATTCCCACAGGACAGCATAAAGATTCAACGTATTACTACTGATATAAGAATAGGACGAGTTTGTGCTACATTATACACAAACTGAATTGAAAATACAAGTAGGTGAAGTGAGGGAAGAAAAAACTGCAAGTTACAGTGACTGACCTTCGGCTATCGTCCATAATTTGAAAGACGTTTCCGTATGAAGGCCAACAAGCGGCAAGAATTTCCTGGATCTTTTCCCTGCAGCAGTGTAATAAAAAAATCGAGGGTTACCTGTAGTTGCCGTAGAAACTGCTTAATCCACCACCTTTGGCCATTTTTCGCATGAAGGCCACCTGACACTCGTAAGTTGCGTAGTCGATCTGAACCTTTTTGCCTATAAATGTCCGGTTTCGCGTCTCGTTTAAAGCTCGCTGTGCAGCTTCAATTGTATCAAAGTATAGCAGTGCACGAAGTAGCTTCCTGTCGAGGACGACATGATTCAGACGACCGTATCGACCAAACTGACGCACCAGAAATGCCTCAGTCATGCTAACAGATAGGTTGTCCAGCCACACAACGTTGGAGGGCTGACTCTTCCCAAAACCTAGCTTGACTTGTTTCCCTGAGATGCGTACATTTTCCTGGTCACAGAGGGCTCTGACGACACTTTTAATATCACAGTATTGAACAAATGCGTAAGATGTCCCTGGCTGATTGGTTTGTGTTTTTATATCGATCTCCTAAAGGCAAGATTAGTTAAGAGAAACCAAGACTTACAATTATGTCTCCATAGATCTGAAAAACTCTCCGGAGATCCTCCTGAGTAATGGATGCCGAACAAAGATTGCCAACAAAAAGAGTTTTCGTGGCTTTTGGGTGGTATTCATCCATTGCGTGTTCTGGTGGACACAGATCTGGGTCCTCCAAATCTAAAGAATACGACTATTAGTCAACTCCAATCTTACCTAGACCATCCATCAGTTCGGATCTTACTGCAACACCGAAAAAGACCTTGCCCTTCGAATGCTCATAGGCTTTTTCAGCGTCTTCAGCTAGCTTAAACGTAATGTGGGCAGATCGACTCGGACCAGAACCCTTCACTACAATCGAAGTAATCTTCCCATGTTTCTTGTACTCGTGGAAGAGACCCTCACGAAGATTCGTATCCGACGATCGCAAAGGTAACTGTGTGATTCGTAATCCACGAAGGTTACTTGACCGGGAGGCACGTGATTCTCGACGTGTATGTCGTTTAGAATCCATGCTGGTCTTACGGTGATCTCGCTTTGCTGGAGAGTATCTGAATATGAATAGAAGCAAAAGTTTAAAATCTCACGATTGATTTTTCTTCGAATAGCCACATTGCGGAGAGGAGCTACGTGAACTATACGGACTTGATGATGAACTTTCCGTATCTATATCTTCGCCAGCAATGCTCTTAGAATCGGAGAGAGATGAAGATCTCGGTCTAGGGCATAAGTGAGGACTTTTAAAAGGAGTGTACCGTTGAGCAGGCTTCTGGAGATTTGCCGCCTTCGCAGTGTTTGAACTGCAGCACGGTATTCCGGAAGATTCACAGTACTGAAGACGGAGGACAGTTTTGTTTATTTTGACAGAACTCTCGATAGCCTTTGTCGCAGATTTAGTATCCAAAAAAGCGACAACAGCGCCGTGAGTCTGACCAGCATCATGTATCCGTACGTTTTGAATCTTCCCGTGGCTAAAATTTGAAAATATAATTCCCATTGAGGTCGTTTAAATCCATGAAAAAATATTAATTCCCAACGCAAACAAATGAGTATACGCGCGAAAGAGGTTGCAGGGCGACAGCTACCTGTTCAGCGCATTTCGTATATCCTCCTCTGTAGCGCTTGCCGGTAGGTTACTAATCCAAAGATAGCGAGTTATTCTCATTCCTTAGTCCTGATAAAATCCGATAAAACGTTTTGCATTATAGGGGCAACGAGCGACTCCTGACTGAGCAGAACAGGCAACGGATCTAATGACCGTTTAAAACGTGTGGCTGAGCGCCGAGGTCAGTCAGGACTGGCAGGCAGGCGAGAGTTTTGATTGGTCCATGGGACCCTATCGACCGCGCTGTCGCGGTTGCACTGGTCAAGTTAGCCAATCAGCTTTAAGAGAGAATCCACGCGTGTCTTAGGCCTATGCATGCGTCCGCGCATCGATTAAGCTTCGAGGCGTTTGTTGCAGTCTGGCGAAGCCTGCCTCCGACAGCTTTGTGGCCGACAGTTCTCCTAAAACCGACTGTGCCGCGTGCCGGCGAGGGGAATAAACAGCATCAAGGCGCGCGTGGTTACTGCTACCTACCTGTTCCTCGAACGTCAGCTAGCTTTTGGAAAAATGTGTAAAAGTGTGGCTTGACGGATGGGTTAAGAATGCGCTTGTAATGTTGGAATTGCCGTCAGAAATTACTACAGCTTAGACATACCGTTTATGCTGTACGACTAAACCTATTTCTGGCCGTGTTTACTCGGAGCCTTTCAGACTATCCATTGAAATAGGACTTAACATCACTTTGGAGCTCGAGTTAACCATGCCAAGTTGAGTGTACCGATTCAATTATTTCTGCTTTCAGCATTATTTTGCCTTTCGAGAATGCTTGGCTTATATCCTACCTACTGCCGGTTGCAAGGACTTAGCTGCTCGAATCACTACATGCTTTCTCCTTATCTTCCTGCATTCCATCAACTTTATCTATTTAAAATGCTAGGTTACGCCACTAATTTAAATAAAACCAACCTATTTATTTATCGCTTCACCTATCGTTCGAGCATTATCTGCGGGTTATAAAACTTCGAAATACGTGAACTCTACAAAACAGTTCACACTTTACGCGACTTCATCTTCATAAAAGCAAGGATCTATTCCCGTCAGAGATAATGCTGTGACATTCACACCTCGAAAATGTAAAAACTCGGGGTCTACACAGAATCTTGCTGGATGACGAGATGGTAGGGTGATTGCATGGGTTAAGCAAACTAGAAACCCGACTCTACCATCGATCACAGTGGAGTGGCGAGGCAAAGACCTTCAGAGATGTCAGCTTAAAAGCGTTTTTGACTAAACATCCAGAAGAATTTAACGGGATCATTCGCTCCGAATGGTTTATGTTCTTCACTAACCCACTCTTGTCCTTTCCTAGCCTGCTTCCAATCTCACACCTAGTCCTCTGCTTCATAATCCGAGGCATTATCAACACCGTGGCCACAGCCGTCATCGTGGACTTTTCTAGTGTAATTATCTCTTCGCTTTGGATGAAGAGGCCAAATGAAAAGTATTATTTTGCTCTCGTTCGGGAGTTTGAAGTCAAAACACGTCAACTAAAACCATGGAAAGTAGAATAAGCACTTCTGGCTTATTTACCGTCGGTGGCAAACCATACCCGGGAAATGGATATGCATACCTGGATCTAATTACAGATTGGGTTCTACGCTCCACGATTGGGTTTGGAGGTAGCCATTCCGGTCTACCTCGTCTGTGGATTATTTAGCGCTCGTTGCTATGCGACCGATTCCACTTCCTCGAAATCAGAGTTACATAGTGTAACGGAACTATTATACTCCGTCCACCAGGCGGGCCAGAAGATTTTTCCAACATCCGTTGTCCTGCCACTAGAAGACCTTATCCAGATTTTTTTCTCATTCATCTTGCGGACAAGTATCCATAGCCTCGCTCCTACAGCACAGTGTGATAAACTTCACCGTTGTCTCTGTCTCCGTTCAACCTACTTCGTCATCATCACTTCGCATGACTCACTAGACGTGAGTCGGTCGTGTTACTGGACCGAGTCCATATACCTCAACCGTCTCGCATCTCGAGAGGTGCGCAAACCAGCGATATGGACTAAAACCAGCCCCTCGGCTCCAGTAAAACAAAGACCGTCGACTAACCCCTGCAGCTGTCGACAGAATGCGGGTGTACAAAGTCGCAGCAGAGCTGATTCATCCGCGCTGAGTCGCACGGTTTTTAGGTGACCATGTGTTCGCAAGTCCCTCGGGGACTGGAGTCGCGCCAGGGGGAGATAGTATTGTCCAGTGGTACACAGTTCACGTTCCGAGAGCGAGGGCAGACACGGCGAATCTCTGTCAGCGAAAGGAAACGTCAGCAGACTACAAGTTTCTGCCACCTAAGCCAAAATTGTTATCTTCTCTCCTATCTACAGCCCTTCATTGCCCAGTCTCATTCTCCTGGATGTGCAAATTTTTTTGATTGAAATTGGGCCGGTACATCACGTTTGGGTGTGTTCACTACTACTACTACTACTACTACTACTACTACTACTACTACTACTACTACTACTACTACTACTACTACTACTACTACTACTACTACTACTACTACTACTACTACTACTACTACTACTACTACTACTACTACTACTACTACTACTACTACTACTACTACTACTACTACTACTACTACTACTACTACTACTACTACTACTACTACTACTACTACTACTACTACTACTACTACTACTACTACTATTACTACTACTACTACTACTACTACTACTACTACTACTACTACTACTACTACTACTACTACTACTACTACTGTACTACTACTACTACTACTACTACTACTACTACTCTACTACTACTACTACTACTACTACTCTGCTACTACTACTACTACTACTACTACTACTACTACTACTACTACTAATACTACTACTACTACTACTACTACTCCTACTGATTCTGTTCCCCTTCAAACGACCGGCAGGCCTTGTAAATGCTCATCTGATTCCAGAAGTACGTGTTCATAATTTTTAGCGGATAAAACCGGTAGCGACTATTTGAGATCTTGTGGTTTCGCAAAATATTTTAGTTTGAGCCACTTGTATGTGTCCAAAACAGGAAGTATAGGAGGATTCGAGCGCTAAGAGTTTTATTTTAACTCTACAGAGTCGTCGACTGGCAATGGGGTTCTTAAAGCCGACCTGTTCTTAATTGTCTATGCGCACTTCCAAGACCTTCTGATCAGATGCGAAAATAAGTGGTTGGCGTAGTCAAAGTTACTTATTAAAAGGTTTTGATATCCGTGTGGTACACACTGTGTGCCGCTCACATTTCTTATCAACGGTTTCAGCAACTATTATAGACACATGAACATTATCAAAAAAGACAAGGGAGACTGGGATGGCCATGGTTTCAACAAGACCATCACTGCGTTTCAGTCCAGTCCACTCGCTCTCGTTTAAACCTACTGTTTTTGGCGAGATGTAAGGGAAAAAATCCGAGAATATAGGGTCAGTCTCCTCTAGCTTCGATTACACCATCACCCCTCCCCTCCCCCTCACGAGCATTGAGCATCATGGACACCCGAATAACGCGCGTTCCATTATTCAAATTTCGCCTAACAGGATGTCTTTTGCTTGTACGTACCCGCCGATAGATTATCCTGGCGACAATGCACCGAACTACACTTCAGGTCCGTTGGATTATGTGCTACTTCTGCTGCAAACTCCTTCAGGCATGGGCCAATCGGTGGACGGCCTGACTAATCGCTCGCCGCGTCTACACGAAATGCAGGCCAGGGTACTGTTTGGCGAAGATGCGCGGCATCCGCATGCCACGTGCATTGGCAAAACACCCCAAAAGTGTGCGTTCCAGCTTCTGGTAGAGGAACAGATTAATTGTCAAGGTAAGGACTAAACTGCAACTGCGCCTGGTGGGCTTAAACGCTGCTATCGCGCGCACGTACCCAGGCTAGTGTTCTCAGCCCTCCACTTCTTCGCCTTGAACGGAAGGATAGACGACCGTTTCAGACCCCTTCGATGTGCAGCTGTAGTGACCGTACACCGTGCGCATTAACTTCTCGTGTCTATATGCATGTGTGCACCAGTGGCTGTCTGGGCCTTGACCATCCTTGCTGGCCACACCGGCCAATCATCGTCGAGGCTGACTCACATGTGACATCGCTGGATGCCCTGTGACGACCGCACGGTCTCACACACTTCGGGAAGTCGCAAACGCGGCGGCTGGACGTGCCCTCGTCTGGCAGCCAACTTCTCCCAACCCCTTCTGCGATAAATCTCTTTACAGAATAAGCTATCCTCCCAACTATCATCCCACTTCTTATCTCCTTCTACGGAACCAGACCAGAAGGTTGCAGCGGCCAAGTGCCTCCCCTGCCAACTTAGCAGGCTGCGATACATCTACGCCCTCACTTGCTGCTGCGGAGCAGGATATATTGGTCGATCAACTAGTCACCTACCCAAGAGTATGCGAGAGCACCATCCTGACTGGCTAAATCAAGGCACGGTAAAGTCAATCTCGAGCGCGATTGTGGCTCATTTGGTTGACAGCGGTCACAGGGTAGACGTCAACCAAGCATTCCAAGTAATCTATAAAGTGCCGACGAATCACCCCGAGTTCCTGCGTCTGTGGATACTTGCGACGGTAAAGGCAGTGGTCATGCGGTTAACTAACGCAACTTTGTGCTCGCAAAAAGCGTTTGTAGTGGCCCTAAGACTCCCTTGACCGAAAACAAACTCTGAATCTGCGTTCTCACCTCTAGCCACGTTGCGTCGTACACCTTCCCTCCCCATCCCTCTCCTCTATAGGACTAGACTATAACCCATGACCTCTAAACGCCCTCAACCCTCTCCCCCATACTTACTGCTTATTGGAGGCTTACACTTTTGTTACTCTACCTCCCTTATATTATTATAAAGGCCTGATGATGAATAATCGAAAGTGTACGTTCGCCAAACTCGACTTCTTAAAATGAAGATCATGAAAGCAGATACCGTGACTGCAAAATGCATCGTTAGGGCCTAAGTACAAAGAAGAAAATTTGTAGATCCTTCTTCTATTTGCCATTAGTACAGGGAACATCACTGATGTGAATACCGCTTGCAGGGCGTACATAATAAACTGTTTAAAGCGAAATTTTGCCATTCTTCGATTGAACGTATGATTGAAACGTACTTTCCTTTAAAGTGCTTGCAAGGCGTGAATGCTTTGATTATGACTTCTTTAAATTGTGGTTGACTCTGGACAGCCATCGAAAAGCAAGCGAAAATATGCACCAGTAAGTAGCATGTATAAATGCCACCGAAAGCCGAAACATTCCCTTGTGTGGGAATTGTCTGGAGACCATGTTCGCTGCTGATCGCGTCTGAAGTGGTGCAAGTGATATCAAATCAAAATATTAGTTGAAATGGTCATACCGTGTGGCATAAATAACTGCAGATATAAAGTGGCATATACGGTTTTCGAATTAATGCCCCAAATGTTAAATAAACCAGTGCAAACAAATAGCGAATTCCAAGAATTCGTCATCAGAACTGTACAGGTGCATACATCCTCCTCATCATCATGATCCCCATCAATTATAATAGGGATACTAATAATAATAATAATAATAATAATAATAATAATAATAATAATCATCATCATCATCATCATCAAACACCTGAAATCTGTGCTGTTATCGGGGAGCTGCCTGTCATCCTGGGGTCGGATAAGTTTTTGGGTTTTGCTTGCCTGGTGTATGTAGTTGAATCGCCTACCTACAGTCAAGGAACGGTCTTGTGAAATGCTATAAAAAATGATGAAATGCGTTTTTGACTGGGAAGATTATCTAAGTGGGCCACCATGTTGAGCCAGGATGCTGGCTTCAAAATGCATTTCGTTCTGGCCGCCCGCCATAGCCACACTCGGTACAAAATTACAACTTCCTCATGAATTCCAACATACTTTCTAGAAAAAAATGCTCAATTATTGCGTTTCTTGTAGTCATTTGATAACCAATCACGTCTTCTTAACATGTTATACTCGAAGAAAGCTACTTTTTATTTCTAAAAAAGCTTCAAATAATGAGATTTTCCATTCAAATCGCATTACTTTATTAATGCTCCAACATAATCAATATCTATTGCAACATTTTATGATCCCCATATTGTATCTTTTTAATCACATAGAGGAATGTATGTTATTCCATGTATTGAAGGCAGGCAGTTTGCATAGTGAAAACCATAAACGAAAATATATCCTTTCCTTGAGTATAAAATCTTAAGAAGACACGGTTTTCTACAAAAATGAGCACAAGCCTATATGTTTCTTACATTTTCTGTAAAAAAATATATATATATTTGAACTTATAAGGACACAGAAAATCATTAGAAAATATACTTACTACTTAGGTAGTCTTTCTAACTTAGTGTGGTGTTCGCAACTGGTCAAAAAGGCATGCGTTCAAAAGCTGGTTCCCTGACCTGGCTGACATATCTTGAGATTGTGCCGCAGGTCGAAAATCCCACTTAAGCAATTCTCGCTAATCGAAAACGCCTTTTAGAAATTGTTTAACAATTTCTGAGATCGTTTACTGACTGCACAATGCGGCAGAAATGTTAAGCTGGAGAAAGATTTGTCTTGGGAGAACAGGGAGGATGCGCAGACAAACTATGTGATGCGGGAAAGAGGTGATGATGGCGATTATTATTATTATTATTATTATTATTATTATTATTATAAGATTAGCATGCAGAAGTCGGTGTCCGCATGGTAGGATAGACCTATGCAAGGGTGCGAATCTGGCATGCTGTCTGACGTGTCGACTGGCAGACTGAACTGGGTATGTGTTTGTGTGTGCGTACGTGTGTCGAGGATGCGGCTGATAAGGCGGCTTTAAAGATGTGACCTTTCGAGAGCAGGATTGTCTAGACGGATAGCAATCGTTTCGGCTGTCGCCGTTATCAACCGACGTATTAGCTGCGAGCGGTTCGATGGAGTCTTGCATAAAACACAGAGGCGCACTGGCGTCTACTGGGCCTCCGTTGTCCACTGGCTGGGCCAAGACAACGCTAAAGACGAACCTATTCCGGCTCTGTCAGAGACAAGCGACTTTCGCGTATCCTGTTGGTAAGATGCCTTGTTGATCAACCTATCTAGCCAAATTCACCGGAAGGAGGTGCACAGTAGGGAGGTCTGAAGCGGCGGTCTGTCTTTTGGCGGAGAAAGTGGACATTTTGGGGCATTTTTGTCACATGCAAGTGGGCTTGTAGTGGGCAATGCCACGGGCACAAACATCTGACAGCAAGACACGGGAATAGATCTCCCTCCCCCTTGCGCAAAATTCCAGGAAGGATAAATATTCCCATATCCTAAGCCTAAACCAAACGTTAACTCTAACCTCAATCCTAACACTACCTTGACCGTAACCCCAGCCTTAACCCGAACCCATGGCTACTCACTAGCCTCAATCTCCTTGGAAGGTAGGACAAGGGCCCTGGAGTCGGAAGGGGTTCCTATTTCCGTTTATTGCCAACTCGATCCTTCTGCCTATCGATACGCCTGGAAAGGAAATAAAGCATTATTCGGCTCCTATTGGCTGGGTAATCTGCAAGGTCGGTTGCTTACTCGTTATGATGTAATAAGAGATTAGTTAAACCCACATTTTCATTGGCAGGAGCAGTCGCGAATGCAGTTTTTCCATAAACACCAATTGACAGGGACGTGGGGTGTATTGAAGGTGGTGTGAGCAAGCTGTCGTACTGGTGGACTACCACAGAGAGGTTTTCTCGTCGTCTTTGTCCCCACTCTAACCGGAACTGTTTTCCTTCCAATTTCTTTACACTGGTGCATTACTGGCCTCTGGGTGAAGAAATATGTTACCTCAAAGGCCGATAGGAGGTTGTTACTCCTGCACAGATCTTGAATGCCATCTACTAATCGGAAGGTGTCCCTGGGCCTGTATGCATCAACTTGCATTCGACTGCTTTCACTAATTCAGCCAATCATTTGGCATTAATATGGTACGGCAGCTAGACTATGTCCATCGTGTGCTCCACAGCACGATGGTGCAGTCGATACGCTGGATTATAGTGAGAGTAGACATGCGATGCATCTACCTCACTCTCTGTTCCGCTCCCTCATCTGGGCGCGGTGTCAAGACAGAGTCAGGCAGACCGGAGATTAGAGAGGGCGCAGGACCACGCACTGTGGCCCACCAAAAACAAGGACACAGCAAACAAAAGGGGGTGGCTCAAATCACAGCTGAGTGGGAGTGCCCTAAAGGCCACATTAAGTAGGAGTCATTGCAGTCTGACGTCGGGGGACGGAGTTTGCCCGTAAAATAACAGCCTCCCAAGCCACGGCTTTTAGTGCACCGTGATAGCTCCAAGTGCATCATATTGTTTATAGTGAGGAATATGCACTGCGACCATGGACCGCACTCTCTCCCCCACTCCCAGAATCAGGCCACCGTCCGAGCCGGTCAGTGGTCTGATGCGGGAGTGGGTGCAGTGGCTGACAAGACTGGCGAACCCATCTGCACACGCCACAGTACGGCGTGCCCCTCTTGACACTCACATCAGAATTATCAAACCCAGGGGGTAAAAAGCAGCCATCGTCGAGGCTTTTGAGGACGCTGAGGGTAAAGCAAGGGAATAACTCTTGTTGAAAAATATTGTCAGTCACAGCATCACTCTCATCCAAACAATAGACAGAAAAAGATTTAACGGGTAGAAAATATGTACATAGTAACCAGGAGTTTGATATAACGGGGCACGGTAAATGATACAATAAAAGATGATAGGTACAGCAGGAGGGTGAACAATCTGGATGGAGTTATGACTGGGTGAAGCTGCAGGAGAGGGCCATAGAAGAGAGACGAGTTGTGGCGAAGTTTGCGGAAGGGGAGTCGACAGTAGGGACTGAAGAACACCAGCTGTCTTAACCGACACGTGAAAGTGTTCACGCCATTCAAACAATCGAGTCCAAATCATGGGACGTTACAATATGGTGCTGGGCGCATAAGGCCGGTCTGGCCGAAAACTTAGTCAAATTGGGCTTATAGATCTAACGAAATGTTAGACCTATCACAGCAAGGAGCAAGTCCTAGGGTGATTTCCTCGAAACTATCGTTTGTATACACGATTTTCTTCAGCTTTAGGCGATACTTTTTTACAGTCATTAAGGTGGTAAAGTCGAGCTTATTTTTCAATTACTCGGAAAAGAAGTAGACTGAAACCGAGTGAATGCAGCAATCGCAAGCGGAATAAAGAATGTTGTAGGCCAAAAATTCTTAAAAACATGCCGACACTAAAACAATAAGCCAGAAGAGTTCCTCACCTCCTCATCATCCTCCCCCTCCGCCTTCCACTCATCATCATCATCATCCTCCTCCTCCTCCTCCTCCTTCTCATCCTCCTGCTCAACCGTCTAAGACGTGCCCATGCTAACAGACACGAACGCCATCTCTTAGTAGACATAAGTTGTCTGCGGAATAATTTACTTCGTGTATTCGTTTCTAGCTTATGTATTATGTCATCCTTGAATCGGACGAAACAGACAGATAGGTTGTTGATGTTACGTTGCAAGCAAACGCACGCACGATTAAACAGGAATGCAGGTGGGTGCCGTCAAGTGAACCGATGTCACTCCGCCTACACAACAGTATGAATTCAGTTCTGGCACAGAAAGGTAATATTTGAATATACGGTGCGCCTCTCTGTTTGTAGCATATGCGGCAGACTCAGCTCCGGTTGAAGGGGGTACAGACGAAAGGGAGCCGGCCTTGTATCAGTAACAGACCGCACCACGGGCCTCGATGAACGCGATAGTTGTTCTATGGAGTGTAGGGGATACTAGTTAGGGGTAGCACAACACAGATAGCATTTGGTCGCTCCATTTGTCTCGTGTAGGTGGTGAATGCTCCTGTGGCCGCCTCTTACTGGTACCCAACTCTCACCTGTGGCTCCTCGAAGTTGGGTTCTTCCCAGCAGCCACACCCCAGACAACCGTCATGACCAGCGGGCTAAACCACGTGATGGTCTCCGGTGTTGTGTGTGCCTCCACACCCCGTATGTCTGACTTCCGAACTTCCCACCTCCCTCTCTCAAAAAGTCCTATGGTGAGGGCGACAACAACCCCGTAGGCGGCTCAGGCTAACTCGGGTCCCTCTCCCACTAAAACAAAACCGTGACCCATAGTGGAGTTCGGCAACCGTCTGGGATGTCCGAGCAGCCATATTTAGAAACAGCACTGTTTGCCTCCTCGCGGAGGAAGGGGTTAGAAAAGGTGCCCTAAATACATGCTGGTTATCACGTCTTCTGCAGCCGGCCGCGGCTTGCAGATCACAAAATACGCGGTCGTAAAACTCAAACAAACAACAATACCCCCCATCCCAACCACCCTCGCCATACGCTCCAGGCTGCTCGGGTGAGTCCACTCACAGTAGCGGCTTGGAATGTTCGTTCCCTTTTAGAAAACCCTAGGAGCGACCGGCCGGAATGGAGGATGGCGCTAGTCACTCGGGAACTGGCGCACTACAAGGTGGACATTGCTGCTCTCAGCGAGACCTGATTCTCTGAGCAGGGTCAGCTGGAGGAGGTGGGTGCCGGCTACACCTTCTTCTGTAGCGGCCGGCCAAAGGCATATACAGGCCACAACGCGCGTGTCTACGGCTACAGTCCATGACTTGCTCTTCGCGGACGACTGCGTCCTTGAAACCGTGACAGAGGAGGACATGCAAAGGAGAACGGACCTATCCGTCGCAGGCTGCGCCAATTTTGCATTAAAAATCCGTACAGCCAAAATGGTTCATGCACCACCCCCCACCCAGCGCGGAATACCATGCTCCCTGGATCAATGTAAACGTTGCTCAACTCAAAATTTGGAAGCTTTCGCTTATCTAGGAAGCACGCTGTCATGCAACACGAGAACCGATGACGAGGTTGCCAAACGGGTCCCCAAAGCCAGTCAGACCTTCGACCGGTTGAAGGCCTCCGTATGGAATCGTCACGGTATTCACCTGAACATAAAACTGAAGATGTACAAGGCCATCGTCTTGACGAAACTCGTTTACGGAGCGGAGACTTGGGCCGTCTACTCGAACCAAGCAAGGAAGCTGAATCACTTTCATCTCAGCTGCCTCCGCTGAATACTGAAGCAGAGATGGGAAGACAGGACCCCGGCTACGGAAATCCTGGAGAGGACCGGAATCTTCAGCATCCACGCCATGCTGAGGCAAGTGTCACTGCGATGGAACGGCCAACTGGTAAGAATGGACGACGAGCGACTACCCAAACGACTTTTCTACGGAGATATCGCTACGGGTGCTCGCCGACAGGGAGGCCAAAAACGACGTTACAAGGACACTGAAGAAATCTCTGAGGCAACTGCAAATCAATCCGGTGACCTGGGAGGACCGCACCCAGGATAGACCGGTATGGGGAAGATCCGTGAAGACGGGTTCAGCAATCTTTGAGGCCAACCGGATCGCCGCCGCCAAGGCCAAAAGAGCGGCACGAAAGTCACCAGCGCCCCGGATCAACACCGCCGGTGCCCAGGCCCTTCGAACATGCCCACGCTGTCAACGCACCTTCCACGCGCGAATCGGTCTTGTCGTACATCTTCGGATGCAATGCACCAACAATCCGATAACTCGAACTTCTACGTCAAATTCTGCCAACCCTCCTTCAGACTCCCCCACCCTCACTCCTGGCATCAATTCCATTACTCCCACCATCATAAAGACCACATCCCTCTACTCATCGCCTGTAACCCCACCGCAACCACCACCGCAACCACCACCGCCTTCGCCTTCACTACCACCACCATCAGCGGTGGAGACTCTCTCATAAACTGTCCTCAATGCGACCGCACATTCATCTCACGTATCGGCCTGGTCGGTTACTTGAGAATCCATCGTACAGAGACTGGTGAACCAGTGCCTAGACCACCAACACACAGCAGAGATCGCCGCCTCCACTACCCTCACTGTCCTCGCGTATTTACTCATCACATGGGCCTATTCGGTCACATACGCATCCATGACAGCAGAATTCACCACAATGCCGACAACACCGATAAACCATGCAAACCCTCCGCTCCTGCCATTCTTACCACCACTGTCACCCCCAATACCATGATTGACGTCCCTCCAGCCTCTCCTGATTTCTCCTGCCCACACTGCGGCCGCAAATTTAACTCACGCATCAGCCTGATTGGTCACTTGCGAATCCATCGCACGGAGGCTGGTGAACCAGTGCCTGGGGCTCCGACATACAGTCGACGTGCCCGCCTCCACTGCCCTCACTGTTGCCGCACATTTACCCACCGTATGGGCCTATAAGGACACATGCAACTCCACGAGAACCTGCGGTAAACCACCGGAGGCTTAGCCATATAAGCGCACAACATCTACACTAATACATAGACAACACCCTCACAATCAGCATAATGTTCCTCATAAAATACGGCGTCCTAGAAACCGTGGCTTGGAAGGCTGCCAATCTGATGCTTACACCAGACCATGCCGTCGGCTCAGTGTATGTGCTTTGTCGAGTGGCTGACCAATGGATTAGGAGTCAGACAGCGATGGCTCCTCTATATCCCCTGATTTAGTGAATCCTGGTGTGTGCGGTATGGGGGCCAGGTCGTGCTGTGGCGCGCGAAGACGGGTACGCCGATCCGTCAGCCAATGCGCCCACGCCCACATCAGACAACTCACTGGCTCGGACGGTGGCCTGATTGTGAGGGTGGGGGAGAGAGTGAGTTTGACACTTCAGCGCCTTTTCCTCACTATAAACAATTTGACGCGCTTGAACCTATCACGGTGCGTTAAAAGCCGTGGCTCGGAAGGTTGCCAACTGACGGGATTACTCGGACCGCGTGTCCAACCCAATGTGTGTTTGGTGTGAAGTGGCTGACTGTCGGACTGTGAGTCCGGCTGCAATGTCTCCTTCTTAATGTGGCCTTTATGGCATTACCACTCCGTGGGATCCGAGCCAGGTGTGGTGGTACGCCCAGGGGCAGCTCCTGCCACGCCAGCCACCTGCGTCCTCTCCCATCTCCGGTCTTCTTGACTCTGTCGTGACACCGGGCTCAGGTGGGGGAGGAGAAAAGAGTGCGGTAGATGCAGCGAAAGTCTACTATCAATTTAAACTAAATCACACGCAAGTCACCGTCCCTGCACCGCCCTTCTGTGGAGCATACGGTGGACATCATCGGGACTACGACGGTCAAACTGTCATCATGGGGGTCTAAGCAGTGGTTGTACTCAGACAACTACAATCATCACAACCAGTTACTTTTTGGAGGAGAATCGGAAAGACGCCAGTAGAAGTAGTGTATTATGTACAGCAACTCCGTGGTGTGATTTGAACCCACACACTCACTTGAGGACCAGAATTCGAGTCTGGGAGTTGAGCAAGTGCCTGCAGGTCAGTGACTCTGGAACTGCTCGTTGCAAATTTGCATAAGCTTGAGGCAGCGGATCTTGAACAAGGACACCGGACATAGAAATGTTAGCTTTCGGTCACAGCTCCGCTCGACCACATAACTGGTATCCAGCTCAGATTTGTGGCCATACGAAGCTGTGAGCTGCGTATCGGTCACAGCCCGCTGACCGCTTAAACCAGCTGGCTAGTCCAAATATAAGTATTTGGTGCGGTTTTCCGTACACGATGCAGCTGCGTGTGCAGTAGAACGGAATCAACCCCATTTTGGCACATGTAGAACGAGGCCTTATGTTTAGTCGGCCAGAACTGTCGTCTCCGCATACCAAAATTCTGCAAAAAAAGGCACTGTAAGGATGATTAGTATGGCCGCCTAAACAGTACACTTAACATAGGTGGCCTTGTGATAAATTTCAGGAAGGGTAAATATTCCCGTGTCTTAACCCTAAGATAAAACTAAACTGCCCGCTTAATCTTACCCCAAGCCCTACCCTTAACTAAACCCTACAATTAACGCAATCCAAAACAGTGACCTATAATATAATCTTGACACTGACCTCCCAACTCAGCCATTAACTCTGCAGTATCTGCTGTCAGCACTGTCTAGACATCACGCCACGCCTGCGCGACAAATCAGCTTTCAAGGTCGTATATGCAGGGTCAGTTGACCTTTGATCTGATTGGCCACCCTTCAGCCTATGACATTCCTGCCTTGCCATCTATCCCGCCGTGTCCCCAAGACTCTTCTCTTGTGCTGTTTCCAGTTTTAAGTACACGTCCTGCTTACAGCAATTCTTCTGTTTTGGAAACATAACATTTCTGACGCAGTGTAACGAAAATGGCTACGTCACTGCCTACACCGTTACCGTTTTGGTCGAGAAACACTCCAAAACCCTAAAATGACTCATGGTTACAATGGAGAAAAACATTTGAACTGATTTCAAAGTTGTCATCCTCGATTACACTGGACGTTAACTCTAAGTTGAAACTCCTCCGAACCATGCTCGGAGAGTTATTACAATGGTGCTTCAACGCCCTTAAGTTACACAAGGCTACTGATCTACAAACAGCGTTCACAAAGCTCGAGGCAGTGTGGGGCGGAAAAGACAACGTTTTTCTGGGACGCTATCGGTGTTGTCCGATACGTCAGGAATCTAGTCAATGCATTGGTGATTTTATTCCGAATGTTACTCACGTCATCCAGGACTGCAGCTATGAAGAGATAAAGGCAGGCAAATTCGAGCAGGCAATGTTCGTTCAGCAGTTGAGCGTTGATTTGCATGATAAAAAAGCGCGGGAAAATATCTTATCATAGAAGAGGTCTTTTATCATGGGAGGGCCTGTGATATAGCCAGTCAACAGGAGTGCGTACGACAAAAACTTCAGCAGCTGAAGCAGTCAAACGCTGGAGCTATATCATCCTTCGAACCTGAAATGACTGTCTCTCCGGTGACCACTGCCGGGTTCTCATCTAAGCAGCAACCGTCCGCTCCTTCAAAGCAACTACCATCCTGCTACCGTTGTGGTCACCATCACGTCCATTGGCCATACTGTATACACCGGAAGACAGTTTGCCGGTTTTGCAATAAAATCGGTCGCATCGAACAAGTTCGTTTCTCCAAAAGAGGGACGAACACTTAAATGCATGCCACCTACCCGAATCCAGCTGGGGATGGAGCGACGATACTTTGAATGTTTCCAGCCGACACACCGACTTCCGTTGGATCGTCATCCCGTGAAGTTCAAAATCGACACTGGCGCAGCTGGTACTCTCATCAATAAGGCGTCTCTTCCGAAATTTCCCCGTCTCGCCACACTTTTCACAGTTACACTCGAGGGATTTTTACGGCCGAAGTTGAGCATCCTGGAGAACTTTATTATTTGCCGATTCAGAGGAAGCCAACAACCGAATTTCCTCGGATGAAACTGGATAAAATGCGCGCCTTCTGTACTATCCTATGCAACTCGAATTGGTTTTAACCTGGCTCTATATTCTCAGTAGATAAATCATAAGAAATTGTTTCTTCACGATTCTACTACACACTACCGCGGTCCACCTGTGAAATTCCAATTTGAATCAGACTTCTGGCCCCGGTGCTTCAAAGCTCAGTCAGTCCCCTATTCAATGGCACCGAAGGTAGAAGAAGAATCGGATTCCCTACATAAAAAGTGGACATTATCGAGTCCGTGCAATATTCGGAATGGGTGGCCCCAATAGTCCCTGTCCTTAAACCTCATGGTACCCTGCGTATTTGTGGTGACTGCAGGCTGACGATCAACTCAGCAACTAAACTGAATCCTTACCCTATCCCACAGACCGGGGATCTTTAAGCATCTCTCTTGGGTGGCCAACAATTCATAACTTTGGAACTGAAGCATGCTTACAACCAAGTCGTAATATATCCCGAATCCCGAGACGCCACAACCATCAATACACTCCCATTTGGAGTATGTTCTGCTCCCCGTATATTAAAATGCTTGATTGATAGCCTCATGAAGGACGTACCTCACGTTTGCGCAAATCTTGATGATATACTAGTTACCGGACCATCTGGAAATAGTCACATAGACTCTAAACCTAGTACTAGCACGTTTAGAAGACGTAGGTTTCAAACTCAGTAAAGATAAGCGCACTCTCCTTGCAGACTCGGTAGAATACCTGGGATTTGAGATGAATAAAACTAGTCTCCATCCACTCGAACATAAGCTCAAAGCGTTGAAGACGGCTCCGAGTCCCAACAATATTAGTCAATTGCGTTCATTCCTTGGGTTGGTTACCCACTTTAGTCGATTTATGAATCAATCGGCAACAATTCTGAAGCATATTTATCGATTACTTGAAAAGAATCGTTGCTAGAGCTGGTCAGAGGTAGAATAAAATACTTTGAGCAGACAAAGGTGGCCATTATCTCCTCTTCTGTCCCGATTCATTACGATCCCAAAAAGCCTATTATGCTAGAATGCGATGCGTCCCCGTACGGCGTGGGTTCGGTTCTCATTCACCGAATGCCCTCTGGAGCCGAGATGTCTATTACCTTTGCATCAATAACTATGTCTCAGGCGGAAACCGAATATTCACAGCTAGATAAAGAGGCCTCAGTAATACTGTTTGGCCTACACCCCTTCCACTTGTATCTTTTTGGTCGACCCTTCTCAATTCACACTGAACATAAACCCCTCTTAGGTTTGTTGGTTGAAAAAACAAGGGATACAAAAAATGTCCTCGCCGAGAATGCAACAATAGGCACTCACTCTTTCTGCCTACCCATATGCGATGAAATATGCTACGGGTAGTGCAAACGTAATGGTTGACGCCCACACTAAATGGATTGAAGCTATTCCGACCAGAAACTCTTGTTCTTCAGTTACTACAAACAACAAGCTACGCTCCGTTTTTTCTACTTTTTCAAAACATCAAATTTTCATTTCAGACAATGGCCCGGCCTTTACTAGTGTAGAATTTAAAGAATTTATGGGGAAAAATGGAATAAGGCATTTAAACGCTGCCCCATACCACGTGGCTTCAAATGGTCCGCGGAGTGCGCGGTTCAGGTGAGGCGAGCCAAACAGAAGCAAGCGGACTCGATCACGACGCTGTCACGCTTTTTGGTCAGCTATCGCATAAACCCTAACGACTCACCTGGTTCCTCACCTGCAAACTGGATGTTCAAGTGCCAGTTACGCACATGGATCGATCTGATAATCCTTCAATGCATTATGAACTCATCGAACGACACACGAAGATGAAAGCGTGATATGAGGTGCACACGTGACCTCGAATCTTCTTGCTCAAAGAAAGTGTCTACACAAGACTGGAACACGGAGCGAACTGGTGTCCAGCGACAGTTCGAAGAAGTGAAAGACAGATCGCAGAAGTGGGGTTAGAAGATGGGAGAATTGTGCGCCAACATCTCGACCAAGTCCGCAACCGAATGGGCACAGAAAGTGAAGAATTCGGGAAGTTCGAACTGCCAGAAACCCTTGATGTTGATTCTGGCAGCCCGAGGACGGAATATCTACTAGCTACACAGACCACGACACCGTCAGCCGAGGTGTGTGTTTATCATAATCCTCCTATCCCGCCTAGTACTAACGTAGGGGTAGAGGTACCATTGACCCCGCAAAACGGCGAAGAGGTCGAAAATACCATCCTGAGAAGATCTACCCGAATCCGCAAGCCGATCCAACGTTTTCAGGACGAAACTGATAAGAAAATTTATTAAATATCCTTTATTACCTTTGCTCTTTCTTCCCCCACTTTCCCCAATGCTGTTCACCTTAGGGTGGAGCGTTGCAGTGTCTGCTGTCCACACAGTCTATTATTATTATTATTAATTATTATTATTATTATTATTATTATTATTATTTATTAAATATCCTTATTATTATTATTATTATTATTATTATTATTATTATTATTTATTAAATACCCTTATTACCTTTGCTGTTTCTTCCCCCACTTTCCCCAATGCTGTTCACCTTAGGGTGGAGCGTTGCAGTGTCTGCTGTCCACACAGTCTATTATTATTATTTATTAAATATCCTCTTTATTATTATTATTATTATTATTATTTATTAAATATCCTTTATTACCTTTTCTGTTTCTTCCCCCACTTTCCCCAATGCTGTTCACCTTAGGGTGGAGCGTTGCAGTGTCTGCTGTCCACACAGTCTATTATTATTATTATTTATTATTTATTATTATTATTATTATTTATTAAATATCCTTTTTATTATTATTATTATTATTACTTAAATATCCTTTATTACCTTTGCTGTTTCTTCCCCCACTTTCCCCAATGCTGTTCACCTTAGGGTGGAGCGTTGCAGTGTCTGCTGTCCACACAGTCTATTATTATTATTATTATTATTTATTAAATATCCTTTTAATTATTATTATTATTATTATTTATTAAATATCCTTTTTATTATTATTATTATTATTATTTTTATTATTATTTATTAAATATCCTTTATTACCTTTGCTGTTTCTTCCCCCACTTTCCCCAATGCTGTTCACCTTAGGGTGGAGCGTTGCAGTGTCTGCTGTCCACACAGTCTATTATTATTATTATTTATTATTTATTATTATTATTATTTATTAAATATCCTTTTTATTATTATTATTATTATTACTTAAATATCCTTTTATTACCTTTTGCTGTTTCTTCCCCACTTTCCCCAATGCTGTTCACCTTTAGGGTGGAGCGTTGCAGTGTCTGCTGTCCACACAGTCTATTATTATTATTATTTATTATTATTATTATTATTTATTAAATATCCTTTTAATTATTATTATTATTATTATTTATTAAATATCCTTTTTATTATTATTATTATTATTATTATTATTATTATTATTTATTAAATATCCTTTATTACCTTTGCTGTTTCTTCCCCCACTTTCCCCAATGCTGTTCACCTTAGGGTGGAGCGTTGCAGTGTCTGCTGTCCACACAGTCTAGTCATCACGCCACGCCTGCGACACGCCACGCCACCTACCCCTTCTTCCAGCCCGACGTTGATCACCCCGTCAGCCCAGAATGTGGGTTGCGTTTCTGGTAATCCACTAGCCAAGGGGCTAGTGACGAGAACCGCCATGAGCACATGAGAACAGGCTCCTTACAGAGTGAGGTGTGGCACGATTGCAATTACCCTCACCCCGCGTCCCTATTATATGTAGTCATGCGCTAAATGCCAGGGTAGGTTGGGGTCGGGAATAGTTTTAGGATTACGGTTACGGTTTGAATTAAGGTTATTGTTTAAGTCAGGACACGGAAAAAAGTGCCCCCCACCTCAAAGGAACCTTTAGTACGTCGGGGCTTATATCCCATGTCCAACCCAAGGAGAGCATGGTTGCAGTCAGTGAGTACTGTTTCTCTCAACAATAAAACGTGAATGAAGATGATTCAGGCTACATATTCCTTTGGAGCTGACGTCCAATGGATGTTCCGAGTGGCTCACGCTGATGTTCAGGTAGTTTTCAGGAGGACATAATGGAACGTGTGGGAGACATCGGAAACCATCGTGGTAACAAATGGGTTGAAGTAGAACTTCATCCTTTCGTCAACCTGCTGGAGCCTTGTGTTCGTAATGCTGATTTCGGAAGACTGAGAGGATCGACCAGACACTTATATAACCTATTGAACCAAGTATTTGTCTTCTGTAGGCGACCATGAAAGCTTTCAGGGGCAGGGTATGCCACCTTCTCTTTATGGAAGGTTGTGCACCCAAAAATATAAGTGAATCAGGCACACAGGGGGAGAATGAACGTTAAAAGAAATGTTAACACGTGCTAATTTTTAGTAAGTTCCGTTTCTCCATCCGGACTGCTCGATAAAGATAAACACTTACGATTCATCCTTACCGCGGAACATTGAGGAAACTGAAATTGTCGTTTATAGATTATCTGTATCATCAGCCAATGCTACCCCAAGCCTAGCCTGCACGCCCGCGGCTTGGGCACGGCTCAGTGGATCGTCGACCAGTCCTATGAGAGTGGTGTACACTGGTTATTGATTGCTAGCCCACATTCGACAGCCAACGTGAGTTGTAGACCCTGAGCTTAGAAGCAGAAAACGTAAAAGCCGATTTCCATCTCATGATTAAATGCTTCCGATGTCAGCAGACGCAACGCGAACCTGTTTGTGCAGTGATGAGAGCATTGCTTGCTGATAGACTGATTCGCGTTTCAAATATAGGACGTGGATGTTAGGATTGATGGCAAATGAGCCAGAAACGTCTGGTTCATTGTTCCTCTTATTCTTGGTGGATACTTCTCAAACATGATGCGATTAAGCCTAGCACAAGGTGCTCATACTACGGCCCCGAAAACTAAGATTCGAGTAGGTACCGAAGTCCTTCCTTAGGACGAGGGTCGAACTGGAATAATGCCCACTTACTGTGACCCACATAGCCCCCGCCACTTTGTAAGATCCCACTCTGGGCGTGTGTGACCCACGACTCGACCCACATCACATTAGGCACTGCGCTCAAACTTACTTCTGGTCGACGTGACCGGACAGACCATTGGCAGATGAGTGAGACTGACAGAGTGATTTCCATTCAGAGCTTGCCTCCTTACTACAAAGACCCGAACGGGCTGCTAACCTCTCACCGGCTCCTACTATGGGCCGAGGATCAGGTTTAAATGACTCTCATCTTATATGACCCTTATTGCAGTCTCACTCTATTTATCTTTTGCATGAGTTGAAAGGCCCACTTCCTCTTTCTTAAGGCCGTTTATGAGTGAAATTATGGACCGGGTCGTGTGTGGCGCGCATAGAAGGACTGCTCATATTTTATGGCTACCGCGTTCATGTCTGCCTCCAGTCTTGATTTTTTCGTTCAATTAAAAGATGGAGGGTGCAGTAGGGGTGGGTGAGGTGGATACTGCGAAAGTCTGTCTTTCTGCAAAAAATTAAATGCAAGACGTCACTTCATCTCCTTCAGATAATAATCGTTAAAATCCCTTGCAGTAGAGGAACAAAATGGCTCAGAGATGATATGCTCAGTGATTCTAAGAAAATGGAATGCAGAAGGTATGGGATCGTTGGAAAATGAAACGCATACTCCATTTAGAATGGTAAAGCTTAGCATAACAGCCCGAAAGGTACTGGTTCCTTTGATCAGAAAGTTTCCGCAGTGTATCCTCGACACAATTAAAGTTACAACTAACACCCATTTATATCCGTGGGACAGTCGGTCCTTCAACCTCAGTCCTGAAGAACACACCTGAGATGGCTTGGGTACAAGGTTCACCTATGTAAACCGCTTCTGACAACTCAACATAAACTCTCATCGGTATCCTCATAGAGTTTTCTGACAAGGATTTAAGGGCTAAATCACTGATTGAGACAGTGACATCCTAAGGAAGACTATCCTCGCCATTCGGGACAATGTCCTCTTATTGCTGATTTCTATGCCTCATGCACGGGTGAATACGTTTACGTCAGACGTCAAATATAGTAGCAGCTGCACAGGATCCAAAATAAACCCTTTCCACTTACCTATGGGAGAGAGGGCGAGTAGGGTGGGGCACACAAAGACATTAATCATAGGGTCAAGCACTACAGAAAGGGCACCGAGCATGATAATTTTTCAGAATCTCACAGCCTCTTATTAGTTCACATGTGACAGGTAATTTACTTGGCCTAGATGTGCTGCACATTAAGCCTAACGTAATAGGAAAGTTGCCTGAAGATGCCCGACTGTTGGCGAAAGCGAACGAGTTCTCAAGTCTTTCTGGCCTGGACAAATTGTTGGCGAGGTTTCAATGCTCTCAGCTACCTCAACTCCTGACCTGAATGAATCAGTAATGCGACTAACAGACACAACAAACGCAATCTCAAAGCAGATGCACGGCGAATGCAACGAAAGCAATGAAGCTGCCATGAGAAGAAGCAAGTCACTCAACTGAAGTCGATAAACAATGCATTGGTGGATGCCTGGTTTTGTGAGGTCAAGGTCACCTGATACCGACGCTGAGGTGTCTGAGACAAAGGCAGTTAAATAGGTTAGGCAAGGTATGATCGCGGTGACACGAACGCAAACCAATCATGTTGTGCTGTGCTGGGGAGGGGAGCCCAATTAGCCGGAATTTTTGCTCACACTTTCGGGACGAGTAACGTCTTCAAGTGGTCCTCCGCGACGGCCATTGTCCGGGTAGATAACAAGATATGCCGAGGAACTTGGAACTCGATTACATGGCGCACTGACAGTTTGACCGTCGTAGTCCGACGATGTCTACCGTATGCTCCACAGAAGGGTGATGCAGGGACGGTGACTTGCGCGTGATTTAGTTTAAAGTGATAGTAGCCTTGCGCTGCACCGACCGCACTATCTCCTCCCCCACCTGAGCCCGGTGTCATGACAGAGTCAAGAAGACCGGAGGCGGGAGAGGGCGCAGGTGGCTGGCGCGACCGGAGCCGCCCCTGGGCGTACCACCATACCTGGCGCACTAACCTCCCGCCTACACACAGAGTCGTATCCACTGTCATCAGTGGACTTTCAGTCCTGGTTGCTGATTGGTTCTAATCACCATCAACATAAACATCGCCTTTTTTGTTTATGCATTTTTGGTAACTTCTGACAGTGAGAGCCTACAGCAAGTGACCTAACTCGTGAATCGTGCTGATGGAAATTACGATTATACAGTTTAAGCACCCAAACCGTTGTGCAGTGTATTTATTTGTCTATTTCGTTCCGTCAAACATTCTTTTGGCATGCAGAATATATTTTTACTGTATTGTATAATTAACGGAAAAGTACAGCGATTAGAAACTTGTGCACCACATAACCGGACATACCACACCTGAATTTGTGTCACACGTTAGATAAGACTAATTTGGGAAGGATATTTACTAATTATGCAGGATAAAAATCTTTTTTTTGAAAGTTATTGTAACCATGCCGTGTTATTTAGTCAGTTCTTTGAACGGGTGAATATCATGCAGCCCTAAAATAGTAGGCTACTCATGTGACACGCAATTTCGCGTTTTGGATATTTTAGTTTTTAGTAATACTAGTATTTTTTAAATCAACGAACTAGTACTTAAATATTTATTCATCAGTGTATGCACCGATATTGTCAATAAAATTTTGCCATTTCAGCGGTAGGTTGTTCAGTCCGATTGTGTAAAAGCCTGGGAACCAAGAATCAATAAAATCTTGGGAGCTATATGTTACAGCATGGGTGGAATAAAATTGCTTTCCTATGAAAAATTCATAATTATTCTGGAAGAAATGGCAGTCAGTGGGAGCAAGAGTTGGTAAGTGTGGTCGATGATGGATAGCTTCCATTTCCATTTATCACTGTCATTGGCGCAGTATTTGGTCTAGCGTTGTCATGCAATAGAATAGGAGCCGATCGGTTGACCAACCTAGGCTGTTTTTCTGCAAGTTCTTCGATCATTTGGTGCAGCTATTGCAGCATACTTCTGCTGTGATCAATGAGCCAAGTTTCGTTAAATTAAATGGATAACATCTGCACAAGACCAACAAACACTCACTATCAGGTCCTTTTAATGACTACTACGCTTTCGGCTGTGGTTTCGTAGCTGGCTCTTGTCCAACCACTAAGCTGAACGAATCGAATTGGATCAAGTTCTCAGCAAACGTTATAATTCGGTGCAAACTGAATAATTTTTATGACGATACAACAACATTGTACCGGCTTCCAAACATTATCGTTGTTCCTGCTTTAATGTGGAACCCACATATCCAAATTTTTGCGCTTTACCGACTTCAGTTAGATGAGGTAATCACTTGGTATTTTGGTGGCTGCGTTCGGACTAATTTAAGAGCTGGTAAATATTTTTCGGTAATTGGGAAATGAGAAGATGAGGGTGAGGAGAATTAATGCAAAATATTTGGATCAATAATTATTAGCAAATGCAGATGGGGTCCTTTCCTTTTGGGAAAGGAGCACTGCTCACTGATGACTCTAATTATACTATGCACGTGCCAAAGTGTTCTTGCACACATAATTTGGTAATTACGGTAAGGTGATATACATACGCAGTCAAAGGTTAGTATATATATATATATATATATATATATATATATATATATATATATATATATATTGATCATGTGGAACCGTCAAAGACAAGGGAAACCAGAATGGCCGTTTCTGGCTTATCAGCCGTCATCAGCCA